>OZ023317.1:36362726-36614523 GCA_964007375.1 Ophion obscuratus | reverse complement strand
GTCGCTTTTTTCCATATCTCGCGGAAGTAGGCACAAGCACACGTGGGCCGTATTTGTTTTTTCGTTAAGGGGGAAGATACCTTTGGGCGAGGGGAGAATTGCTGATTTTCACGATATTTTTTTAAGGAACGATTTCTTCACGATTTTTGAGACATAGGGTCTCGAAATAGGGTTTTATTGCTCCCTTCGGCTGTTACGTGGTATGTTTTTATATTAATCTTTAAAAATGGCGGCGGTATGGCACGATCTTTAAACGGGTTGCGGCGGATGTTGTCAGGCGGCGTAACGCGTGGCGTCGGTGGGATTAACCTGAAAATAACCAACGAAGATTTTTCTCTTATTGAATATGAACCAGTATGAATGTATATGAAACGCAGAATATGAACCAAGAACACGAGAAAAATGTGGAAAATTGATGAAATGGTGCGTTTTGCATCGAAAAAATTGAACTTTCAGAAAAAAAATGGCTACATTTTGCAACAAAAGACGACTTTGTTTATTTAATATTCAAAAATATTTAGCGTCATGTTTTCCGACAATAAGGTTAGAAAGATTTATACCAAATTTCATCACAATCGGTCGATTAGTTTTGTAGCTATACGTCACGCCAGTTCTGAAAATGCAGTTCAGAAGACCGTGCCATACCTCCGTCAATTTTAAAGATTAATCAAATTAAAAAAATACCATGTTACGGCCAAGAGTAGTAATAAAGAATACCCCGAGTCTCAAAAATGGTGAAGAAATGTTTCCTTTTGAAAAAATCACGAAAGTCAGCGCATTTTTTCCTCCCTAAAAGGTATCTCCTCCCTTAATAATTATTTTTCGATCACTTATCCGGCTGATACTCGAGGAGTCTCCATTAGGTTGAAATTTAAGAAATAAGATTCTTCTATTGCAGAGTTTCATAGCCTAGGGTTTTTACTTTCATTTGGAAGAAAGATTTTGTAAAAGTTCCAAAAATTGATGGAGTTAGGACGATTTTCGTGAAGGGATAGATCGCCCACTGTACTATGGCCAACTTTTTTATGGTTTCGTTACTCTCGAAATCATGTTTGATGAAAAGATGTAAGTGTTATATCAGAATTTATTTGTCCGATGCATATTAAATTTGGACGGAGCATAGTTTATCACATTATTCATCGTCCGGCCGGATGAGCATTCCATATGTTTATTCGTTTGTCGATAACGAATGATGAAAGTTAATTTTTTTATCGACAATCGACTTTTTTTTCTCGGGCTTGCCATTTTTGTGGTTTTCACAATTTCATAAGTGTCCGGTCATACGAAACTTGTATTATTATATAAAAGCACAGTTATTTACTTTTCTTTTTAGACACCCCTAGTTGGCATACCCACCTGCACCGATTAGCCATGTCGCAACGACGGTACTTTGCCTAAGTGGAGGTACCTGAGTAAATGGTGAGAAAACCAGGTGAACTTCGGGAATTTTTATCTCCGAAACTAATGTTTCGATTGGACCCGGGCTTTTTTTATTGGAAAATGTGTACATTGAGGTATGTTTAGGAATTAAAAAAAAAAAAAAATCGCTGACTGGAAGCTATTCAAACGCGATTATCTCGAAACATAGTTGTCAAAGTCGGTGCCAGATGTATCTCGAAAAGAGCTTGTTTTATTTTGTCCACATTTGGATAAAATATTCTTCGATAGTCATCACGTAGGGTTTTTTTATTTGATTGAACCATTGCTTTTTTATGCACTGTGTATGCTATTCAAAATCGTCGGAAATTGCGAACGAAAAATGAATGTTAAATTAAAACGGTCGCAATTCCGTCAAAAATGAAATTTTTCGAAGGGGCCCCACCCCCCTAACGAAAAAAAATCGTTACTAAGTAACTGAACTATCAATAAAAAGTACAAAGAACTCCAGAACTATGTGAGAAGCAACCACAACGGATTTTTTTTTTTCCGTTAAATGAATAGTAGATTGATGGCGCGATGGCGTGCTTTAGATTAAACCAAATTTTTTTTCTCGAAAAAACTATTTTTTTTCCGAGTTCTGGTTGCCCCCGCAAGAGTTCTGTTAAACATCTTTACAACTTTTCCTCGGCACACAAATATTCACAACGCTACGCTCGAGTGAATTTTGTGAAGTTGCACACCACCCCCCTAGCAAAAAAAAATCGTTAGTAACAACTATACTATCATTTAAAAGTACATGGAACTCCAGAACTATGTGAGAGGCAACCAAAACTGATTTTGTTTTCCTCCGACAGGGCAGTACATTGATGGCGCGATGGAATGCTTTAAGGGGAACCAAATGTTTTTTTGTTTGTTGAAAAATGAGCTTTTTTGCAGTCGTGGTTCCTCCGCAAGAGTTCTGTTAACTATCTTCTCAACTTTTCCTCATCAGACAAATATTTACAACGTTACAATCGAGTAAATTTGGTGGAGTTCGCAGCCTAACAAAAAAATCCGTACTAAAACCTGATCTATAGATAAAAAGTACATAGAAATGCAGAATTACGTGAGACGTAACCAGACCAGATGGAATGCTTTCGTTGAAAGCAAATTTTTTTTTCGGAAAAACGGATTTTTTTCGGAGTCCTGGTTGCCCCCGCAAGAGTTCTGTTGAATATCTCTACAACTTTTCCTCATCCGACAAATATTTACAACGGTACACTCGAGTCAATTTTGTGAAATAGCCCCCCACCCCCCCCCCCTAACGAAAAAAAAAATCGTTAGTCGCAACTAAACTCTCAATAAACAGTACATAGAACTCCAGTACTATGTGAGAAGCAACTAGAACGGATTTTTTTTCCTTCGACTGAGCAGTAGATTGATGGCGCGATGGAATGCTTTAGATGAAACCAATTTTTTTTTTTTTTTTTGAAAAATCCATTTTTCCCGGAGTTCTGGCTGCCCCCACAAGAGTTCTGTTAAATATATATACAACTTTTAGTCGTCAGACAAATATTTAATACGGTACACTCGAGTAAATTTTGTGAAATTGCCCCCACGCCGCGAAAGAAAAAAAAGAATCGTTAGTATCATCTGGACTATCAATAAAAAGTACGTAAAACTCCAGAACTATGTGAGAAGCAACCAGAACGGATTTTTTCCCTTTGAATGAGTAGTAGATTGATGGCACGATGGCATGCTTTAAATGAAACCAAAAAATGTTTCTCCAAAAAAAACGGAGTTCTGGTTGCCCCTGCAAAAGTTCTATTAAATATCTTCAGAACTTTTCCTCGTCAGACAAATTTCTAATACCGTACACTCGCGTACATTTAATGAAGTTGCCACCCCCCCCCCCCCCCCCCCCCCCGAAAGAAAAAAATTAGTCGTTAGTAAGCACTGAACTATCAATAAAAAGTACATAGAACTCCAGAACTATGTGAGAGGCAACCAGAACGGATTTTTTCTCCTTCGACCGCGCAGTAGATTGATGACGCGATGGAATGCTTTAGATGAAACAAAATATTTTATTCGGAAAAATCCATTTTTTTTGCGGAGTCCTGATTGCCCCCACAAAAGTACTATTAAATATCTTTACAACATTTCCTCATCAATTAAATATTTACAACGGTACACTCGAGTCAATTTTGTGAAGTTGCCCCCACCCGCCTAACGCAATAAAAAATCGTTAGTAACAACTGAACCATCAATAAAAAGTACATAGAACTCCAGAACTATGTGAGAGGCAACCAGAAATGATTTATTTTCCTTAGACTGAGCAGTAGATTGATGGCACGATGGAAAGTTTTAGATGAAACAAAATATTTTGTTCGGAAAAATCCATTTTTTTTGCGGAGTCCTGATTGCCCCCGCAAGAGTTCTATTAAATATCTCTACAACTTTTCCTCATCAGACAAATATTTACAACGCTACACTCGAGACAATTTTGTGAAGTTGCCGCCCCCCCCCCCCCCGCCCCGCCGTAACGAAACAAAAAATCGTTAGTAAGCAATGAACTATCAATAAAAAGTACATAGTACTCCAGAGCTATGTGAGAGGCAACCAGAAAGGATTTTTTTCCTTCGACTGAGCAGTAGATTATGACGCGATGGAATGTTTTAGATGAAACAATATATTTTGTTCGGAAAAATCATTTTTTTTGTTGCGGAGTTCTGGATGCTCCCGCAAGAGTTCTATTACATATATTTACAACTTTTCCTCATCAGGCGAATATTTACAACGGTACACTGGAGTAAATTGTGTGAAGATGCTCCGCCGCCTAACGAAAAAAAAATCGTTAGTAACAACTGAACTATCAATAAAAAGTACATAGAACTCCAGAACTATGTGAGATGCAACCAGAATGGATTTGTTTTCCTTCGACTGAGCAGTAGATGTATGGCGCGACGGAATGCTTTAGCTGAAAACAAATTTTTTTTTCGGAAAAATAGATTTTCTTTCGCATTTCTGGTTGCCCCTGCAAAAGTTCTGTTGAATACCTTTCCAACTTTTACCCACCAGACAAAAATTTACAACGGTACACTGCAGTAAATTTTGTGAAGTTGCACCCCCGGCCACCCACCCGCGCCAATAACGAAAAAAAAAATCGTCAGTAACAACTGAACTATCAATAAAAAGTACATAGATCTCCAGAACTATGTGAGATGCAACCAGAAAGGATTTGTTTTCCTTCGACTGAGCAGATTGATGGCGCGCTGAAATGCTTCGGATGAAACCAATTTTTTTTTTCGGAAAAATGTATTTTTCCTCAGAGTTCTGGTTGCCCACAAAGAGTTCTGTTAAATATCTTTACCACTTTTTCTCATTAGAAAAATATTTACAACGGTACACTCGAGCAACTTTTGTGACGTGGCCGCCCCTCTAATGAAAAAAAAATCGGTAATAAGAACTGAACTATCAATATAAAGTACATAGAACTCCAGAAGTTTGTGAGAGGCAACCAGAACGGATTTCTTTTCCTTCGACTGAGCAGTAGATGTATGGCGCGATGGAAAGCTTTAGATGAAACTAAATTTTTTTTCTCGAAAAGATGAATTTTTTTCGCTGTTCCGGTTGCCCACGAAGAGTTCTGTTAAATATCTTTACCACTTTTCCTCATCAGAAAAATATTTACAATGGTACACTCGAGCAACTTTTGTGAAGTGCTTCCAGTCAATGGATTTATTTTAAAAAATTCCTAAACATACCTCAATGTACATATTTTCCAATAAAAAAAAACCCGGATCCAATCGAAACATTAGTTTTTAGAGATCAAAATCCCCGAAGTTTACCGGTTTTTCTCGCCGTTTACTCAGGTACCTCCCCGTAAGGGATTCCATGGGAAGGCCCGGCCAGGTAAATCAGCCAAGGCAAGTCTGATCAGGGCTGGACACAAAGTTGGCAATGCCCGGTTACGTATTCCGCACGAGAAGGTACCATCGTACGAGGATAAAAGTTCGTCCCGTGAGTTGCACCACGTACAGAAGTGCCATGCTTACAGCGTGAACTTACGCTTATGATTTTGTGATACTTGTGAAATAATACTCCGCACTCTAGGCCTTTTTCGCTCGTATACACACTCGTATGTACGTTTTTACGTCACTTTGACTATCAGGAAATGCGATAAAGCTTGTGTATGTACTCATGTCCTACCTTTGCAAGTAGATAACCAACAAACAATATGTTGTCGAAATACTAAATTGAATACACCCCCGATTTTACCTCCTCAAGGATTCCAAAAACGCTGAAATGTTATTTTCAATTTTCTCGTTTGTTCCTGGTTATTTCCCGATCTATTCCCTACAACTTTCCTGTTCATTTACCGCTTGTTCTCCGGCCCGTTCCTGATCAGTTCCCCAGGAAGGGAACGGCGGATCGGGACCTAGCCTTAGACCCGTTACATTGCGAACCTATTCCAGGGTGGAAGGCCCGACCAGAGCCTGACATTATCTATGGAAGGCAAATCAGGGGCAGTACTGTTTCCGACTCAAATTTCTACACGGGTTCTAGCGAAATCTGTTTTATTTTTTTCTTCCAGGTAACCTGTGAAATGGAATATGTTGGGGACAGTAATAATCTGAAGGACCCTGTACAAATGGAAGCTACATATTCCCGATAACCTGGTTCAGCAGGGTATTGCTCACCGCAAAAAACGTTTTCGAGAGGTGCTTCCGGATGACGGACTGTAAATCGATTATGATTGAACATTTTCACACAACAAAACACAACAACACAACAAAACAACAAAATTACAGAGTGTTCTTCAGATACTCTTTCAACCACGTAATTTTTGTAGAAATGTATCGTCACGATCTTGTGTTTAATGGATCATGACAGTGTACATTTTTCAAAAAATCATTTTTTTGCATTATCCGATAGTATACACGGTTCTAAACGTTTTTTCCAATTTTTAGATCGAAATTCGAATTATTTCGGTCGCTACAGTCTTTCTTAGAAAAAGTGATTGGAGCGTAAGATCCCGCATTCCGAACTTTAAACCAATTTTTCTCGGAATGCTCTTTTTCAAAACGGTGGCCACTCTTAAATGAAGAGTTTTCAAGCTATCCGTTTGAAATTTTTACAGAACATCATTCACGTCATACCTTATGTTGCTATCGAAGCTTTTTTTCAATCTTCCTATTTTTTTTTACGAAAAACTGTCGAAAAAAGGCTAAATTTGATCATTTTTGTTCAAACCGGCGTCATTTTTTCAAATTTCGTTAAAAAAACCTCCATAGGAACATAGCGGCTTTCCTACGGATTAATAATCATTTTGAAATTTTTGTTTTAGATAAAATTTGCGGCCACAATCCTGGCCACCATGGGACACCATTTTTTTCATGCAATTTTCCGCAAATAAAAAAAAAATGTTAAACAATAAAAAAAAAAATTTTTTAAAAAACATTTTGTATTCTTTATCGGTGCTTCAATTTGTAAAAAAAAAAATAGACCGGTTTGCTTATCGTATCCACCTAAAAAAAATCGCGAAAATCGGCCATTTTTCGGACGGTCACACTGTGATCATCCCGTAGAAAATCCCAAAAAGAGCTGTTTTCGATTGCCACAACTAGGCATAACCCATTAAATCCTAATGACTCCATTGTTTCCAATATTTTTCAATTTAAATAAACTCAAGCTTAAGTGGCTATACCAGTGTGACACTTTCAAAAAATCGATTTTTCTTTTGAATTTTTCGACCGTTTATACTTTCAAGAATATCATTATCATTTATATAATTGATATCAATATCATTTTATCTTGCAAAAATCGATAGTTAAATCTTTAAACGCGTTTTTCTCGAAATGAGTTTTTTTTCAAATTTGCTGACATTGTAACTCAAAGAGCAATTATCCGATTGACTGGAAATTTGAACTGAGTACTCTTGCATACATTTACTCTACAATGACGTAGGATATTTTTGATTGGATCAAAATTGACGATTTGGCATTGAAAAAAACGACCATTTTATAGGCAAGAAAACAGACTTTTTCCATAACTACGTAATTTTGTTAGATGTTGATATTTTCAGAAAATTCTACGTCATTGTAGAGGAAATACCTTCCAGTTTAACGACATTTTTTCATTGTTCGGTTTCAGCTACTCAGTCGGCCGGAATCATGTCAGCAGTGGAGGAACTTGTTTCTTTGCCGCCTCCGAAGGCAGCGCATAAGTCACTTGGATCACAATAATTTTCTATGAAAAAATTATAGCCCAAATATATTCTTAATTTTCCGAAACATTTAATCGAGTACCTTTCATCCAAAAAATTCCCGAAACTCACCCATATTTTCAGCGTCCACACTCGTATAGCCCCTTAACCACGTATACCACGTATCAATTGTGTGTCAAATCCGAACCTCCCCATCCCAATTCTCTCGTCAAAAACCGCGCAAAATATTTTCACTTTCACCCAAAATTCAGCTCCCCATTTGTTCGCGAAAGCGGCGCTTCCGTCGCGACGAAAAAAAAAAGCAAGCATCTGCTTCCCCCACGACCAGTCGGCTATAACCGTATACAATATGGAAAAAACTTGGGGCTTTCCGATTTTCCTGCAAGACCCCCTGAAAAAAAAGCAGAAGAGTTCTCCGCCGCTCGACGACTGCCATCAAAGAAACGACAAGAACGTATTTGTCCTCCCCCTTCGAGGCCCTTTCAACCCCCGAAAAAGCGAAAACTTCTGCCACCCGAGCCGTAAAGCCAACAAACATCCCAAAAAAAAACCTTCTTACGCATATACAGACGAGTTGCCGTGAGTATATACATCCGGGCGTATATAACAGCCAGCCATCCAGAAGAGGAGTGATAAACCCAATATACGAAATAGTTGAGATGTGTGCGCAGGTATGAACGACGGAGGGCACGAAGGGAGTGGGCGGGGGCTATAGTAGATCGCGGGCGTTGGTTCGTAGTGCCCTTGAAATATCCGAGTGTTGGCTCTACTCGGTGAGTAGTGCGAGGCCCTAACAATTTCTAACCTTCGTGCTTCAGGGTAGTAAAACCGCACGAACTCAAGAACCGAGTGAGACGCGGAGAGTAGAATGAGACGGTGGAGAACACGATTGGAGACGGTCTTCACACACACACACACACACACATATATATATAAAGTGTGTATACGAATACGTGCGAGGTAACCGGCATGTTACTCGTGAGATTATCGATCCTGCTTTGCTCCAGGCAGAAAAGGAGATAGCAAAAATAACGACGCGTGTTACTCGCGCGAAATCTACGTAGCGTGATATCACGTCGACGACGACGACAACGGCATGAGCCTATAATGCATATATATATATATATACATATATATATATATATATATATGAAGAAAGCTGATTTTGAAGACATTCGATTTTAAGGATCGTCCGCGAAACATCTACATCGGCTGGAAGCCAACATTACACAGACATAACGGGTTCAAAATGTCAATTTCTAAGTCTGTCACATATATGTTTGTACTCGTGTATATATGAGACTTACGCCATTACCACCCACTGTGTGCCCGGCTGAAATCATGTTACTATGCCAAGGCCCAGCCTTGGCGTGGCAGATCGGGCCACATGGCCGCGCTCGCCTGAATATTAAATGAGCCGTTATTACTTCGGTATGACCGCGTGCCGGTCGCTCGGGGGGATTTCGAAACGCCATCTGAAAGCCCGAATAAACCGGCGACGCTGCAATTATTTTGGTTCTAGACGTGTCGGAGGGACATGAATGTAGGTGAATACACATATTTTTTTTTATTAATGAAATTTATTTTGGTCAGACGAAATCTATAATTGCGTTTTGATCGGAAATTAATTTGTTCGCCATATTGGCTATTAATATTAATCATATTAACGTCAACTAGTTAATTAATATGCTCTCCCTTTTGTATCGCGTAATATGAATATTAATCTCAATGAATATTAATACTAATACATATTACGAAAATGAAATTACACTATATTAAAACCTAGATTGAAAATAAATTAAATTGAATTAATTGATGTAAAATTAATGAAAATTTATAAAATGAAATTAAACTGTGTTGAAGATCAAATTAAAATTAAACTAAGTTAATATTAATCTTCTCTTTTTTTTATAGCTCTCATACATTTTTCTCTTTTTTTACTCGGCACTTTTTCTTCCAACTTTTCAAACGAAATTTCAAAAAAAAAATACACGTACGTGTGCGTGTGTAGGTAGGATCGAAGAGTGCGAGTACCATTGATCTTTTCAACGAATAAAATTGATTTTAAACAGACAAAATCGATAATTGCGAATTGATCAGATACGATTTGTTCGCGATATCATTTATTAATATTAATTTAATGGATATCAATCTCCTCCCTTTTTTATCGCTCAATATTAATATTAATCTCAATGAATATCAACACTCAATAAATGTTAACAAAGTTGAATGAAACTATACTAAAATCTAGATAAAAAATTAATTAAATTAAGTAATTTAGAATTAATCAAATGTTATAAAATTGAATTAATCAAAATTAAAAACTAAATTGAAAGCTCATGAATCAAAAAGAAATTTCCAAAATTCAAATTAAACGAAGTTAAGGATTGATATAATTATTGCTGTTAATTAATATCAATACTGCATTCATATTAATTTCTTAATTTCCTATTTCACCGCTCTCTTCTTCTTTCTTTTCGAAAAGGAGTTTCGGGCCAAACGACAAAATATTACCATTTGCTTCAAATTTATACAGTAAAGTCTTTGTCATATGTTGAATGCACTCTCCAATTTTTTAATCGATCGCCTACACCGTTTCTATAGGAGTTACAATTGGAGAAAAAAAATCACTTTTTAACATGGAGAGATGTCTATGATTAGATAACGTGAAGAGTAGATTATGACTCTGATGACAATATTTTCATAATGTACTAAGTGTTTTGACGGTTTTTCATAACATTTTAAACATTTGTTCACACTTTTTCATGCGTAAAACTGCCATTTAGCGATAAGCGTAGGCACCTACCTACGTTGAAAAAGGTTTTTTTTCAATTATAAATTGTATACTAACGGTGTAGTCGATCGATTCAGAATTTGAAATGTACATTGAGTAAATGACAAAGAATTAACTATATAAATTTAAATCAAATGGTAACATTTTGTCAAGTGTGCCCAAACTCCTTAATTCTCTTTCTCATCGCTCTCACACATCCATCTTCACTCGCCTCCCCTAACTCGTTGCGGATAAGGTTCTGAAATTCCCCCCCCCCCCCTCCGTTCGAGCTAAAATTTTGCACAAACCTTCCTTTTAATATTTTCAGACGACCCCTGAAGGATTTTTTTAGCGACTCGCAATACTTTTCGAGGTATTGAATTTCAAATTTTTTTTTTTTAAACGGGTGCCGACTATTTATATATATATATATTTATATATATTTATACAGGGTGTCCCAGGTGTAAATATATATATATTTATATATTTATACAGGGTTTATATATATATATATTTATATATATATATATACAGGGTGTCCCAGAACTCAACGTCAAGCCGAAACGGGGTGACAGGATTGATTGTAACCATCATGAGAAAAATCAGAAAAAAAATAAAGCAGGGCCTTTCAAAGTAGACAAATTTTGAAAATTTTAAATTCATAGTTCAACAAATAGTCTTAATTCTAGGAAACTTGGGGCAATTGTGTCATTATTTTTGACTGTGATTCTAGAAATGTTATTTAGGGTTACGGTTCCAAAGTTTAAATGACCGAAAATAATAAAAATTAACCACAATAACCGAAAAATGGTTACAGTTTGACCAAATTTCTAGGTTTTTCTTAAATGCCCATAATTTTCAAACTGCATGGGATAGATTTTTTGTCTGATTTTTCTCATGATGGTTACAATCAATCCTGTCACCCCGTTTCGGCTTGACGTTGAGTTCTGGGACACCCTGTATATATATGCTATGTCTCCGTCTATACCTATGTATGTTATCGGGCTCTCTGTTTTGTCCAAACAAACAAACCCAAACCCAAAAACTATTGCACGTCGCCAAAAATCTCTTCAAGGATTGTTTTAAAATATTAAAAGGAAGGTTTATGCAACATTTCTGTTCGATCGGGGTGAGGGGGGGGCGGACCTTACCCCTCGCTTCGTACCCGGCCCATTTCTCGCAATTTTTTAAGAAAATTTCCAAAACGACATTCTCTTTGACGACCAATGACCGGCACTTTCAGATTTTCCACTCCTTCCTCCAGATACTCCATTTTATCTCGAGAAAAATGTATTTTCTCTTTTCTTGATATTTCAGAGCGCCCAAATATAAACAACGGCCACGTAAATATTCATAACGAGAAGCACGCGTCGTGGGGTTGCCGTGCGCATCGGTCGTGTTAATTTCGCGATCTCGATCACGACCGCAGCCTCACGGGCGAGCGCGTACGAACAATCGATGCTGATAAGCTTCATTCGCAGCTATTATTCCAATTGTGCGTATAGTATATCGCACGTCGCGTGACGCGTTTTTGACACGGTATACGATTGCGGGTCACGTGACGATTTTCAGTTTGTTCGAAGCAGCCGAGGCTGGTAGAGACGGGCAGGTATAGGGTGAGGGCGGTCAAACGGGTTGGATAAGGGAGTGATCGAGTCCGTCGCAATAACCTCAAGACGGTGGGTGGTCACCACCTTGAAGCGACGTTGGTCCTTGGGATGCAATGCGCAATTGTACATACGCCAACCGGATATTGCGCTTGTTCAGGACACGGATGTACCGGCTGGATTCAATTTCCTTGGAACGCTGGATTATCATCGCGAGTGATAATCGCAAGTGGCATGGATCGATTAGCAATTGAAGTGTACGCTGGCACACTGCCAAAAAATAAATATTCAATTTGAGTAAGATCTCTTCAAGTCAAATTTTTTCTTGTCTGACGGCCTACCACGATCCTATTTGTTGCAAATATATGAGGTTTTCCAAGTGTTTTCGAACGGCCTAAAAGAGCTTGACTTTCTTCCAACTTTTTCAAAGTTGGTGATGTTTTTGTATCATATATTTTGAGTACGTGGCATTTTTTTCAGATTTTTATCGGCTCGCTAACTCGGCTAACTCGTAGACAAGATTTGACACGTGATAAAATTTCGTACGAAAAAATGTCCTGTGCAAAAAATATGCGTTTTTCTATGAACCATTCTGAAAAAAAATTCGAAATTTTCCAAGTACTGTAACGCAAAAAAAAAGGAAAATCTCACATTTTTTAATTTTTTATCCCCAACAACTAGGTTGATCCTGCTGAAATTAACACTGAATTTTCTTTTATTAGTGTAAAACAACATGTGTAAGTTTCATTCTGGGCTGGGCTTGCGTGCAGTTAATATCGTCGTTTTAAATTTAATGGGAAATTGTTTTTGTTGAATAACTCGGCGATTTACAATTTTGAAGTAAAATTGATAATGACTAAATTTCTAGGAAATCGAGTTCTTTATAACTTTGGTCATTACAGTTTTTTCTCTACCATCGATATTTTTCGAATTAAACGTGAAAACGAAAAATTTCGAATTAAACCTGCCACGTACTCAAAATAAATGATACAAAAACATCACTAACTTTGAAAAAGATTGAAAAGGCTTTTAGGCCGTTCGAAAACACTCGGAATACCTCATATATTATTATTTGTTTCATCTATTCGTTTTAACCATTAACGCGGTCCCGTGTGACAGCGATTTCTTTTCGCTTTTTTGGGGATTTTTTTTTATGGACCAATAAAACACACTATCTTTAAATTTTTACCACACATTTATTGACATTTTTACAGTTCCTCAGAATTTTATCAAACAAAAATAACGAGTTGAATCGACTTCACACCGTGCGGAAGACACTCATGTGTAAAAATAGTTGGTTGACAGCTGCCATGATGCCGGAGGTTTCGCTCATCTGAAATAAAAAAATCAAACTGCATTTTAATTTGCAGTCCTGAGGCTATCGCCGAAATTAGAATAAAATAAAAATGTCGAAAATCGAATTTTTCGCACGGTTTCAAAAGTTAAGTTCCAAGTTTGGTAATTTTTTTCGACTTCTTCAGCTTAAGAAAAGCAACGATGGCAGATATCAGAAATATTCTAGTTCGGGTGAGAACTATCGATGTGCTGACTAAACCATAAAAATTTGAGCGAAATTCGTTCAATAGTTTTTGAGATATGGAAGCCAATTTGAAAAATACAGTTTTGAGAAAAACGCGTTCAAAAGTTCACATACACACCATTAGATAATACTCACTATTTGTCTGCTATGCCGGGTCTATAGATCACCCACGCATTTTTTGCAATTTGTGCGACAAAAACATTTCTTGATTTTTTTGGACCTGTCACATGGGATGACCGCCTTAAGTATATTCAAAATAAATAAATAAAAATCCGATTCGAATAAATTTCATTAGCTGATGATATACACTACAAATCCAAGTTTCCAAATGGATTTCACAAAAAATTTGGTTAAATTTAATTTTTTTAAAATAACATCGACGCATATGCTTAATATCAATAGAGTTTTTCTGTCAGTGCAGACTCTGCAAAGAGTTCCGTCTCGAGTCTCGTTCAAGGCGGTTTCGTACTCGTCCAATATTCGCTGGTGTTCCTTCCCTCCCCCGCCACCTCATCCACTCGCGTGTCACCTGCCGCCGCACAATATTTTCTCCGATTGCTCATAAAAGTGGGTATATATCTAGGCGCTATAAAAGGCCATGTACTTCGTGATATACACGGGCGCGTTACACGTACATGTACGGGACGAGATCTCCTCCGAGATTACAGACTCGCGCGATGACGATTACGATAACGTCCGTCGGGGGAAATCCGATAGAAAGGTGGATTAGAGGAGGACGGTTGGAGTGTGCGTCGCGGAAGTGACCAACGAGCCACGGAGAACCGGAATTATACGAGTTGGATGAAGAAAATTGAAACAATAAAAAAAACGAGAAGAAGTAACGAAGAAAAAAGCGCGACGCTTTTTTCACGAATTGCACTAGCGCATGTGTAAATTGATACTTTTCCGAGCTTATCCGAGCTGTACACTGCGATTTTTTTTTTCAATGGGATCCAATTGGATTTCAATTGGCCGAATACCTTGGCCAAAAGTATTCAGCCCCTGTACATTTTTTATCCAGACAAAAGATCGAATATCTCGACGAAAAAAAATCGTAAATCAATTTACCAAACGAGGTTTTGAAGCGCATAAAGCCAGCTTCATTTTGCTTTTTTATTTTTATTTTTGCGATTTTTTTTGTACCCGGTACGTCATTTTGAATATGCCGATTTTTCAGGATTTCCGCACTTTGCAAAATCGCGTGATCGGCTTTGAACAATAGTAATCTTGCCATTTAGTGATGAGATCTTTGAAAAGGACAACGTTAGCTTTAGTTTCGCTCAACAACAAAAAAATTTGCGATTTTTTTTCGCAGAGTTATTTAGTCTTTTCCTTGCAAAAACGGCAGGTTTCCGAAAAGCCGGCATCGTTCGGCGTAACTTGAAAACTATGAAGTTTGGAATATTTAGTCCAAGGAGTAAAAAGTTGTATTTTGTTATTTTGGAGTAACTACATTTTTTAAGATTTTTTCCCAAAATTTCTCTGTATCGCTATTTTTGGTTGTTAGTCGACGATTGGTATCATTCATTTATTGCCGTTACTTTGAAACGAAGACGTTTTAATGAAAATATCAAGACGAGAAAAGGTACATACATAGGTTTCCCCATTGTCTCACGGCCTACTACGATCCAATTTGTTTAAAATATATTTTTTTAATTGTTACAGCTATTCTTTTTAAATATTGAATATATGCAAATTTAATAAATAAAGATTCGATCCGAATGAATCTTTATTTGCTAACCATATACAGTGAAAATCCAAGTGCATAGAATATTTCATAGAATATTTAATAAATCCAAAATAAAATGAAACACTCCATTTAGTGTTCTACCACAATGATTTTGTATCATAATTCGTCATACCTTGGCTTCTAAAATTATGTTTATCGAAGAAAATATTTTGCCTACATATGACATCAAATCTACAACCTACTCACCCATAGCTACGCACGCTGCCCCTACGCTACCGATTGTTTGTAGCATCTTATAAGTCAAAGATATGCCATAAGACACCAAAGTAATTCCGATAATTATTTGTTGTATAACATAAACTATATCAATTAGTTAATATCATTGTGATAATTAGAGAGTTTTATTGAATATGATGCTGGAGATTTTTCAAATATAACCTATATATATATAGAGAGAGAGAGAGAAAATCCCCCCCTCCACCGCCCCCTCGATGTGTGTGTGTGTTGCAATATAGACAGGCCATGAATTCAATCAATAAAAAAAATGCTTGACTACGAAAATTCTATTTATTTTAAATTTAAATAAAATAAACAGATACATTTAGTGGATTCGACTAAATTATTTTTTAACAGATGAAGCCGAAACTCAGATTTGTTAGAAATAAACAAAATATTCAGTTATTAGACAATATTAAATAAATGTTTATTTGCATAAATAAATATATTGAAAATAAACAATTCTAATAATGGAATACAATGGGAAAAATTTGATTGCACGAAAAATCCAGTTAGTTCAAATGTAAAAAGAAATCAAATAGACGCATCTAGTTAATGTCAATAGAATTTTTCTGTTAGTGTATATACATATAGTACACTTGGATTCGCAATGTATATTGTAAACAAATAAATATTTATTCGAATCATATCTTCATTTATTTAATTTGAATATATTTAATATTTAACAAGAATAGCTGGAACAAATGAAAAATTATTTGAAATAAATCGGATCGCAGTAGGCCGTGAGAGGAGGGAAAACCCTATTTGATTTAAATAGATCCTATTTAAATTGAATATTTTTTTGTATGTGGAAGGAAAGGTGATAATTCTTCAGGTTAACTTTTCCGAAAAATAAGTCTAAAATTTAGTTTGCTATTTTTTTATTTATTGGGTTATAAATTATGAAATTCAGTCGGAGGGAACTGAAGTCCACCCCCCCCCCCCCCACCCATAAAAAGTTATAAGGTTTTGAAGTACGCGGAAACACGTGATAAAATAGGGTAGTTTTGAACATTTTAACGCCTATAGTGGGGGTGGAGGGTGGGGGGATTTATAAAAGAATCTTTCTTTAATAAAAACAAACTCAACTCCCTTCGGCGTAAGGGGTTTGGATTTGTTTGTATTCAGGAAGGCTTACTTTATAAATCCCATTACATTTGGGTTTTAATAAAGGAGCTTTTGAAAATATAGAAATTATTTTTAGCGATTTTTTGCTCGTAAGAAAATTGTCAATGAAAAATGTCAGCTTCCCCCGACTGAATATCATCATTTATAACTCAATAAATGAGAAAATAGCCAAAAAATGTAGGCTCATTTTTCAGATTTTGTATCTGAAAAATCTGAAAAAATTTTCAAGACAAGTCACTTATCTGAAGAATTACCGGAAAGGTGATTTTGAAGACGGACGATTTTGGGGACCTCCGTCGAGGTGTGCTGGCGTCCCCGTTTAAGGCGTTACCCCCATTTGTAGCGCAAAAAAAGGCCTTTTTCATGATTTTTTTTAAAGAAAACGACAAAACTTTTTTAATCGATCAATGCACCATCTTAAAGAACACATCTTGAAGAACTTTCAGTAATTTTTTTATTGAAAAATATTACATTGTTTAGTGGCGAATGGCCGTTAATGAAATAATGTTTTTATATACACGGTTTGCGGTGACCAACATTGCGGCAAAGTGGATCATCTGAAAAAAAAATGCGAATGGATTTAGTCAAATATAAGTATAAACTAGTCTTTAATCGAAGGATTTTAAAAAATATTCATTTTTCACAAAATGACGGACAGTCAAAGTTAATGGTTCGATTTTAACGAAAAAAAACGGCCGTTTTTTGGCTATAAAACGGCCATTTTTTTCGAAACAAAAAATCGAACGATTAAAGACTACATTTTTATGTATTAAATAAGCCTGCAAAATTTCAAGAAGATCGGTTCATTAGTGTTCGAGTAATCTTGGTCACCGACTTCAGAAATGCCATTTTGAGAAAAACGCGTTTAAAGTTTCAATTTCCGGTTGTTTACACAACGGATTCTTCTCTTTCAACGCTCATATCTCAGTCAATTTTGTTCGGACCGACTTGACATTTTTAGGACATATTCTCAGATACTTCAAAAAAATGCAATAAAAAAAATCGATTTTTTCAAAATTGCAAGTGGGGGTAACCCCTTAAGGATCGTCATGAGAACGGCCGGATGTGCGGGTAGTCAGCGTTACACAGATATAACAGGTTCCAAATATCCGTGCCCCATGTATATGTACCTCGCTAAAGCCTCGAACTCGTCCAGTCTGTTTGCTCTGATCCCCGAAAAAAAAGCTGGAAAATCTGGGAGCACGCGATTTTCGCCAGTTCTGGACTTGAGCCAGCAGCGACTTAAACGCACTTACGTATTCCTTGCCATGGCTTCGGAAAAAAGCTCGGTAAACACAAACACTGAAATTCGTTCTTTTCTCCAACACTTCGACATTTATCTCCTCGCTGTACTCTCATCCTTGTGTAAACCCTTGTTTTTTAAATCGCGGGTACACGAATTTTTCGCAAAGCTCGCTCTCGTCCGGCTATATACGTACCGGATGGGGCAACAACTATTAGCAGTGGAAATGTCTTTTAACCTATCAGACTTGGGAGAAAACTTTTCGCACACAAATTGCAGAGTTCGAAAGTGGTCGTCGAGTGGCGGCTTCGATGTTCGGCCAGGTGGAGGCGCCTTGGTGGTTTCAAGGTCAACTTTTTTTTTAATGACTACAATTTTTCTGGAAATTTTATCAAGGAGGTAAAGATTAGTTCATACACCAAATTTCAAGATGATCGATCAAGATTTAGTATGAAAATATGATGAAAAAGAAACGTGCTCTTGATGGAAAAACATTTGCGGAAAATTTAAGGTATCAGTTTCGCGCAACTGAATATTTGAAAATGAACTGATTTTCGTCTGTTATTAAGTAAAAATACATCCCAGTATACCGATCAAATTTCAAGCTAGGGTTCCGAACTTTTAAGAAAAAATTACGACTTTAAAAATCGTTAAAATTATACGGCACTTTATGGAGATTACGTGCTGACCACATTTCTAGCTAATAATTTATACACTTGATAACTCTAGATGTCTGATATTAAGTGGTATACGCTACTGTCGTTGCGGAATTCTGAAGATTCCGCAACGACAATAAAAAAGGGGGTCACCGAATCTTTAAGGAGAGATATACACCTAGATAGTCGAACAACAAAATTTAGAAACTATGAACATTCTGCGACCGTAGAAGACCTACACTATGGGCCTGGTTTCGATGATTCCATGTAAGTTGACAATTTTCATGATTCATTCATTCCCAAATTTTCAAACGCGTTTTTCTCAAAACAACGTTTTTCATATCGGTACCCAAAATTTCTCGAAAACCAATGAACCGATTGCCTTGAGGTTTTTTGTGGTTATTCTATACACCATTATCTAGTACTTGTCATAGGATTTTTTTTCCGTTACTTAGTTTTTGTTTTATAGGCAAAATAATAACTAATTTTTGGCCCAAAAATCACTATTTATGTTCAAACGTCCGCCATTTTGTCATAAATCGATATTTTCAAAATCGGCTATGACAAGTACTAGATTATAGTATCTAATTTAATAATCTTTTTGGTTTTTTTTTCGGATGATTTTTGAAGAAACGCCAGTGGGTAGCGTATACGCAGATTTTTTTACGACGCTCCAAGGATCATACAATATCCTTGTATATTTTGGATATTTTGAAATAAAGAAAATTAAACATATTTTTGAATGTATATACTTTTAGATAATAAAAATCCCAATCCGAAATTTCAAGTTTCAAGAAATTTCAATTTAGTTTTCCTTGATTTCCTTCCAAAGAAATTTCAATTTAGTTTTCCTTGAAAACATTCACAAAAATGACCTTTTTCGGCTCCTAGGTGTATATCTCCCCTTAAAGAAAACATTAATGATTAAACTTGGAAAAATGTGACTAGAAGAAAAATGTTCGTAGCCGCGAATTTTTTGAGAAAGTGTAAAAATGAATAAATCTACAAAATTTGTGCGAATTTTTTATTTCAGTTTATCGTTGGATATAATCATTGATTGTAACTTATTTTTACTGTGCAAATACAGTGGTCGATGATTCAGAAGGACCCTGCTTATGCTCCCACAGAATACGGGCCTCCGAGAAAGGAATACCTTAGTTCTAAACTGACATAACTCTACGACAGGTAGATATAAAACAGGGAAAATTACTACGACAACCAAAATTTATAAGCACAATAGAATAGTACGACGAATTACGTGACCTGGCTTTCGGTCAATGCAGACCCAGCAGTGTTAAAACTTGCAATTACAAAACCCATTATCTCCCAAATTAAAGAGTCGACTAGTCTGAAATTAACTCAAACATGCATAATGATATGAACAATGTCTGGTTAAAATTTGCACAAAATCTATAGAAATCAAGAGCGCCCACTCGTTCTGCTTTAAATCGATTTTAGGCTCTAAACATTGTAATTACTTTTTTGTTGACTTTTTATACGAAATCTCGATCTATTGTCTCGAAATTTGGTGCGTGAACTTATTTTTAGTTTCTTGATAAAATTCTGAATAAAAAATAGTGGTCCCGTTTGAAAAAATGGAGATGACCTCGAAATCTCTGAAGCGGCTCGACCTTGATGGACTTCGTAGCCACCACTTGATGACCCCCTTCGAACTATGCAATTTTTATAGGAAAAGTTTTCCCCTAAGTCTGAGGGGATGAAAAATATTTCTACTGCTAATAATTGGTGCCCCACCCGGCATATGTAGCCTTATCAGAAACAACTTTATGCATTTATGTAAATCATTATTATATATACATGTACACTTGATGGAAATAACATATTTACACAAATTATAATGGTTAGATCTATATACTCGTATATATACATACATATTATACAGGGCTATATTTATAAACAAAAAGTATTATGTTTCTCGCAAATAAAAACTCGTTCATCGAACAGTCCAGTATGAGCTTAATCCTACCAGTTATGAAACGGTCTGCATAAGCTTGGAATTAAAAAAAAAATACGATTGTTTGTTGCCTCGTTTCATAACCTAACGTATTGACTCAAATTTTCCACAAAGATTTTGTGAAAATTCCAGAAACTGACGGAGTATGACGATTTTTGTGCCCACTGCGTTATAGAGAATTTTTTCTTATGTGTTTTTCTGGAAACTATGCTCAACAACACAGTGTAAGTTCGATCTCAAAATCTATTTGTTCGATTTACTCCAAATTCGGACAGAGCATAATTCATTTCATTTTCTATCGTATAACCGATTGATTTTTGGATATTTTCATCCATTCGTTAATAATAAATGTTAAAGATGGTTTTTTCGTCGAAAACCAAACTTTTTTTCTACAGTTTACCATTTCCGTAATCCTTAAAATTTCAATAAAATATCCGGTCATACGAGAGTTCTATTGTTATGCTAAAAGTATATTTTTTAATTCCATTACCGATCTCCTAGCTGCCAAACTTCCTACACCGATTGGCCATCCAGCAACGGTGGCACGTTATTTAAATAATAATAACTTCGTTTATTTTTAACTTAATTTTGGCAAGTCTATGTGAGGAGCTGGCAAACAAAACCGGAATTGTCACTGGCAAAAAACTGCCTTTTCATGGAGAAATGGACTTGTCCATGACTGGCTGGATGAAAAACACATTGCATTTTCATTTGCAATGGAAAGAGTTTGTGTAGGATTATTAAATTGATAATAAAAAATAAATTTATATTCAATTCGAAGAATCTGTTTTATTTCACAACCGGATATGTGCATAAGATTACCATTCCAAAGCGGAGTTGTCCACTATTCGCATTAAAAACCGAACTTGTCCAAAATAAAAATGAACAAATGGTAGTTAGTGTTTTTGTTAAGGGGTTAGGCCACAATAAATTGTTGAAATTATTTGTCACGCTAATTAGAAAATATTGTTTTGAGTCGTCGGCCATTTTGTACATCAAAAAAAAATATATAGATATATTTTCTAACAGCTTGATATTCATACTAAATAGATGTGTAATTAATTTTATGGGTGAATCAGTTTTTCATAAGAAAAAAACTTGTTAAATTCGCACATGATTTTGTACCCGTTACTGTGGCCCTTAAACTAAAGCCAGGCCCACGCTTACATTTTGATAAAGCCTTCATATATTCAAGCTTAAAAATTCTAGCTCATCTCTATTTGGTTATTTTGGTTTTTGACCGCTCCTGTAAAAAAGTAATTCATGGATAAGTCCGGTTTTGTTCGCCAGCTCCTCATGTATCAATAGTGTGTAAAATCCCGACCTCGCCGTCTCAATTCTCTCAACCAAAAAAAAAATACATAAGATCGACCGTTTTTCGGACCCCAAAAGCAGACCCGATGCGAAAGTTGCATAAAATTAATAACTTCATGGATATAATATCCCTCGATCAAACTATTCACGACAAAAACGCTTCAAATTCCCTTCTTCGGAAAAACTCCCGAATCATATAATCGAGGCTGAAAAGGCTGGATAAATCCGCTCTGAATAATTTGAAAGAGAAAGATCAACGTAGCCATGACGTATTCCCTGCTCGTCCGAGAATAACAGGAATTGTCCTCTCTGAAAGCCCAATTTGAAGGGTCAGAATGAAGAATTTTTTGCTACTGACACATTGGTTGGAATACATTTATTTTTTCCCCAACATGTTGTACATATGTTTGTGGTTACAATGTAATTTTTTCGGAGGATAATCTTTCAAAGTGTTCGCGGGGCTGCAGTTGGCGTTGCAGTCCTCCAGCGGCGAGGCCCGAAATGACAGCTCCTCCAAAGAAAACCTCATTTATCTCTTGAAAAACAGCATGCTGAAGTCATTATTAATAACAAATGGTTCATCCAATTAAAAAATGGAATCGTGAACCGAAAATGACTACTGTTTGAACGCTAACTGTGCAAATTCAAGTCAATAGGGTGAAAGTTACTCAAGATATAAATTCCGCCGTGTCAAGATATGTAGTTTCGAGATAATCGCGTTTAAAATTTTGGTACATATTTTACACGATCTTGTGAAATATTGTCGTCTTACCGATAGACAGGCATTCCGGCACCATACAAGTGTCCTTGTCCAGTTCGGGCCTCTTTTGAGTGTTCTTGTGCTTTGATGTCCGCTTTCGTCACACGCGAATCATCCTTAAGACCTTAGGCCACACTAACGGGTATAAAATCATGTGCGAATTTAACAATTTTTTTCGTATGAAAAAGTGATTCACTCATAAAATTAATCACACATCTATTTAGTATAAATATCAAGCTGTTAGAAAATAGATATATATTTTTTTCGATGTACAAAATGGCCGACTACTCGAAACTACTCGAAACAGCTTTTTTCCAATTGGCGTGACAAATAACTTCAACAATTTTCACTCGATTTACTTCAAATTTAAAAGTTATATTCCTAATTGCATTTCGCAGAGAAGTACGTACGGAATTTCTGATTAATCGAAAAATTTTCATTTCATGAGCCGTTTATGAGCAGTTATAATGAAATTTTTCACTGAAAATTAATTTCTTAAGTTCAAATACCTACGACTTTTGAACAAAACAATGTTTTTTAAATTCCGTACGTACTTCTCTAGGTATTCTTATGTAGATGGACGAGAATTTTTGTTTTTCGTTCTAGGTAAGAAATTGTGGATGCGAAATGTTACGCCGCGGAGCGCCGAAAAAAAAGATAACAAAAGAAAATATTAATAGTCGGTCATTCTGTACATCGAAAAAAAATATATATATTTTTTCTAACACCTTGATATTCATACTAAATAGATGTGTAATTAATTTTATGAGTGAATCACTTTTACACACGAAAAAAAATGTTACATTCGCACATGATGTTATACCCGTTACTGTGGCCTAAGGCCTTAAGGGGTTACCCCCACTTGCGATTTTGAAAAAATCGATTTTTTTTTAATTGCATTTTTTTGAAGTATCTGAGTATATGTCCTGAAAATTTCAAGTGGATCCGAAAAAAATTGACTTAGATATGAGCGTTGAAAGAGAAGAATCCGTTGTGTAAACGACCGGAAATTGAAACTTTAAACGCGTTTTTCTCAAAATGGCATTTCTGAAGTCGGTGACCAAGATTACTCGAACACTGATGAACCGATCTTCTTGAAATTTTGCAGGCTTATTTAATACATAAAAATGTAGTCTTTAATCGTTCGATTTTTTTTCGAAAAAAAATGGCCGTTTTATAGCCAAAAAACGGCCGTTTTTTTTCGTTAAAATCGAACCATTAACTTTGACTGTGCGCCATTTTGTGAAAAATGAATATTTTTTAAAATCCTTCGATTAAAGACTAGTTTATACTTATATTTGACTAAATCCATCCGCATTTTTTTTTCAGATGATCCACTTCGCCGCAATGTTGGTCACCGCAAACCGCGTATATAAAAACATTATTTCATTGACGGCCATTTGCCACTAAACAATGTAATATTTTTCAATAAAAAAATTACTGAAAGTTCTTCAAGATGTGTTCTTTAAGCTTGTATATTGATCGATTAAAAAAGTTTTGTAGTTTTCTTTTTAAAAAATCATGAAAACGGCCTTTTTTGTGCTACAAGTGGGGGTAACGCCTTAACCAGACGCACCCTGTTTCACTAAAATAGGTGTAACTTCGTCAACTTTTAGAATTCCAGAGTCCGTTTGATTCTCAAATATTCCTGAAAGTTCACACTATAACAATACGCAAAACAACGATTTTTCGAAATTTCCAGAGCGGAATACCCCTTAAAAACGCGCTCACGAGGTCGTCAAGGAATCGCCACGCGCGCAGCTATCGAAATTCCCTACTTCCTGTAACTTTCAGCGAATGAACAATTCAATTGCGGCCGCATAATGGGCAGAATCGGGAACTCTCCCGCGGACGAGTCTTGGACTATGGACGACTCGAACTTGATCCTTTCCCGCGTAACTCGCTTCAACTATGCATAACTCGCTGTACCGATGCACGTGCGACGAACCGAGGAGAGTACCGGGCTTGGTGATGATCGGGTAACGAGGTTAAACCCCCACCACAGGATAATAACCGAGTTAGTCATGTACAGTGGTGGATAGTCGACTGTAAGGCGGGACAAATTGTCAAAGCTTTCATCCAACCACGTAGACGTATAGATCGCCACACGAGCGTACAACGTCACAAATCGTTCCGCTAATTTATCACAGATAACGAGGTGGCAAAGTCAGCAAGAAAAAAATAATCTCATTTGGCGCCGCGAGTTAAAGTCATAGGCGGGTGAAAAGAATGTGCCGCGGTCCCGAAACACCAGCTATCACACTGAAAATCAATAGGAGAAATTCACCTACACACTTATTCTCGTACGCTGGTGGAAAGATCGGAAGAGGAGAAATGTTTAATCATCAATGGGGAGAATCGAACGGGATTATATCCGCAGTACGTATATATTGGCTGGCTTATCCGGCAATACTGTAACGCAATATATGTACCCCTGCACGGAAGTGACATTTTATTTCTCCGCGTTCCCTGTGCCAGAATTTATAGACCCGAATGATGTTTAGATGTATGTGTGTGTGTGCGTGCGTGCGTGCGTGCGTGCGTGCGTGCGTGTGTGTGTGTGTGTGTGTGTGTGTGTGTGTGTGTGTGTGTGTGTGTGTTGTGTGTGGGTGTTGTGTGTGTGTGTGTGTGTGTGTGTGTGTGTGTGTGTGTGTGTGTGTGTGTGGTGTTGTGTGTGTGGTGTTGTGTGTGTGGTGTTGTGTGTGTGGGGTGTTGTGTGTGTGCGCGCGTGTGTGTGTGTGTGGGTGGATGTTATGTGTGCGTGTGCGTGTGTGCGTGCGTGCGCGTGTGTGTGTGCGTGCGTGCGTGCGTGCGTGTGTGTGTGTGTGTGTGTGTGTGTGTGTGTGTGTGTGTGTGTGTGTGTGTGTGTGTGTGTGTGTGTGTGTGTGTGCGTGCGTGGGTGTGAGTTTGGGAGTGTGCGTGTGTGTGTATATTGGAAAAGAGGAAAACGTTTTCTGGCTTCACAGAAAGCTCGTATTCACTACGGACACCCGATAAATAACGAGAGCCTCTGTACGGATTTAATCGAACTTTCCCGATAATCAATTTGAAATGCATACAAGTCAGGAATTCCAGAACTCGGCAAATCTAATTACCCATGAACGGAAATCGGTACTCGATAAACTTTGTTAGCGAAACAACAAGGACCAATGAGAGTTTCATTATTTCGACGATTGTTAACTTCGAATCAATACACATACATACATATACAAACACGTGTGTGTGTGTGTGCATGTGTGTGTGTTCTCTGTACATCAAAGATAGCAAAGGCTCAAAGTTGATATTTGAGAAAGCGCGAAACTTCCTGCCGATCGGGTAGCAAAGGGCTGCGGCGCTCCGAACAATGACAGAGAGATAATTTCATTTCGCAAGCGGATGAAGCCGCTATATACATATTGAAGCTAAATGCAGAGAATAACAAGACGCTATAACATCCGTTGAAACGATAAAGCAAAGATAGACGCCGGAGTGGAGCCAGCTTGAACTACTGCAGTTCTCTTGCAGCATCCACCTTTCGACGATCTTGCGAATTTCAAATATTTTCACTCCCAACCACTTCGGGCGAAACTGCAAAGGCTCGTGATAGATTTCGGATCAACTTCCGCATAGCTGTTACCTCTCATTTGGATGAAATTTTGCACAGATTTTCATTTTGACAATATGAGGATTTTTTGCGCGTCGCAATAGTTTACGAAATATTGAATTTAGAAAATTGATAAGTTGAGGGGCGTTTGTATCTATATCGGCCATACCGTGCCAGTGATGTCCCTACTTTATCGACGTGATCGGATACCAAACAAAGCAAAGAATCCCAAACAAACCCAAACGAACTCTGAAACCGAAACAAATCCAACCAAGCCCCAAAAATTCCCAAACTGAAAGAAGCTGCAAGAAACGCTACAACGCCGACTCAAACCTAACTAAGACCACACAATCACAAAAAAAACCCACACATGCAAACAAACACGACCGAGCCTAAACATCCCCGAACGAAAGCCGAACAAACACAAGTGAGCCCAAACAATCTTAAATAAACCCAAACAATCTAAATAAAAACTAAAATAAACGCAAACGCTACAAAACCCCAACAATCGCTGAAAAAACCAAACAAACACAACCGAGCCTGAACATTCCCGAAATAAATCCAGGCGAACGCACGCAAACCTGAAAAAAAACAAAAACAAGCTCGCCCGGAATTTGTGTGTGTTGTGTTTGCTTGGATTTTGTAATACAAACCAGCGTTCAAGGGCTATACCAGTGTGACACTTTCAAAACATCGATTTTTTTTGCCTTTTTCGACAGTTTATACTTTCAAGAATATCATTATGGTTTATATAATTTGTATCAATATCATTTTATCTTGAAAAAGTCGATAGTTAAATCTTTAAATGCGTTTTTCTAGAAATGAGATTTTTCAAATTTGCTGACATTGTAACTCAGAGAGCAATTATCCGATTGACTTGAAATTTGAACTGAGTACTTTTGAATATATTCACTCTACAATGACGTAGGATATTTTTGATTGGATGAAAATTGACGATTCGGCATTGAAAAAAACGACCATTTTATAGGCAAGAAAACAGACTTTTTTCATAACTACGCCATTTTGTTAGATTTTGATATTTTTCGAAAATCCTACGTCATTGTACAGGAAATACCGTCAAGTTTAACGACATTTTTTTCCTTTTTCGGTTTCAGCTACTCAATCGGCCGGAATCATGTCAGCAGTGGCGGAACTTTTTTTTTGCGCCTCCGAAGGCAGCGCATAAGTCACTTGGATCTCAATATTTTTCTATGAAAAAATTATGTAATATAGGTCAAATATAGTCAAATATATTCTTAATTTTCCGAAACATTTAATTGAGTACTTTTCTTCTAAAAAGATCCCGAAAATCGCCCAAATTTTCAGCGTTCGGACTGGTACAGCCCCTTAATTGATTAAATTTAAAAACTCGATACTCCGAAAATTCTTACGAGGCGTCAAAAATCTAATAACGCATTGACTTGTATTATAAAAAACTAGCTTTTACCCGCGGCTTCTCCAGCTCCGATTTTCTCCAAAAAAAAACGCTGAACACACGGCGTACTTAACTTTCGACAATTTGTTTTGATCGGGGGAAAATGCTTTAAGCACCGTAGGATGCGTGTAATCTTAAACGACAAATGTAATCTTAAACTGAAAATTAAACGTGAATACAAATCCTTAAATCAAACCAAATCGAACGACATTTTCCAATGAATGGTTGGTCCGTTGAATCCTTCACCAAATCCTTTTTTTTTAATTGTCTGTCAAATCCAAACGATATCACTTCATTTTTCAATGAATCAGACAACTATGGTTCGTTCGTTTGTCAAATTGTTCTTTTGTTTATTTATTCCGTCGGAATTGTGTTTGATGTCAAGTCTCTTGTCGGAAGACGAAACGTCAAAAATCGCACAATGAAGGTAGCTATGCAGCTACTTTCATATCTCGATTTTGCATGTTCCGCCATCTGTCAGGAGAACTCAAGCAGAGAGGTCGAGTATGTCATGGAATAGAGAGTAGAGTGGAGTATGCCATGGAGAGAGTATAGTAGAATATGCCATGGAATAACTCCGAATGTATCCTTATACGGACTATTTAAGGGGTCTTCTCACTTTGGATACTGAAAAAAGGTTATTTTCATGATTTTTTTTATAGGTTTTATTACAGGTATTGATATAAAAGTTGTTACACTTAATAAATACACTTTCGAAATACATCGAATTAAAAAAAATGTTTGATATTTTTGTTTCGGATGGTCCATCTCCAAGATTTCATCAACAGCACATACCTACAATTTTTTTAGGAGACTTTTTTAACTACCATTTTCGTCTAAAAACAGAGACTTATATGAATAAAAAAAATGTTTCCAATGTATTTCGAAAGTGTATTTATTAAGTGTAACAACTTAGATATCAAATAGCCTTTTTTAGCGTCTAAAGTGAGAAGACCCCTTAATGTTCTAAAATGGGCATTCTCGAAACCAATCATTCAAGTGCCAAAACGTGTGCCAAACTTCATAATTAAATTCTAATATACTCCAATATTATAATTATAATTATAAAAACATAAGATATTGTAATGAAAAGTGTCCTATGTGTTATTCCAAGCAAAACTCTACATGTGTGCAAAATTTCATCATGACATTCGATTGGACTCGAATATTATAATTGGAAAAATATTAGATGTTAGATTCAACATTAGTAAAATATTTTATATTATATTCTATTCTATTCGAATTATATTTATTTCGTTTGTATTCTATAATAATTTGAATTCCATCGTTACATCCGATTTGACTTGAATATTATAATTAGAAAAATATTAGATGTTGAATTCGATATTAGTATAATATGTGATACTCGATATTAGTATAATATCTATAATGATATGAATGTCATCTTTATATTAGAGTATAATATTTATTATAATTAGAAAAATATTAGATATTAGAATGACAAGTATCCCAGGTGTTAATCCAGGCCATGAGCTATCTACATATGTTAAATTTCATTTTAAAAAATCCGTCAAGCCATTTTCGCGTGATTGAGCAACAGACAAGCATACATACTGACTTTCAGGTTAGTTGGGATGTAAGATAAGTGCAGGATGTCAGTTAAATCAGAGGTAATAGCTATTCGGAATTAAAGCCCAGATTTTTACCAAAACGATCACTGAAAAGATTCGAACAATTTGCCGAGGATTTTTGCTTTTTAAATCGCTTTTCACAGAATATAGCTATTCGATAGCTGATCCTCAAGTTTGGGGAACGGAAACGAGCGTTTCGAGGAATTTACGAAAAAGCTTTTCGCTCGCGGTAACAGGTCCCCAGGAGTGAATCCTGCGCAAACCAATGCCTGCATAATGCTGAAACACGAGCAGGCCGGTACGCAAGCTCCGGAAAGAGAATTCCATAGTGTGCGGTTACCCGGGCCTGTGGCGAGCCAAGACGAAAAGTCACCCCAACTGGCTGGAGGGCGATTCGGAAAAAGCCGGGGAGAGACAGCTAGGGAGAAATGGAGGAGAAAAGAGCGAGAGGGAAAGATAGCGGGGGAGGGATAGGGAGTTAAAGGGATAAAGGCAGATTCCCAAGGACGATGTTTCACGACGAGCTGAAACTTTCCCGCTCTGTACGCGCACACAGTTGTTGGACGACGTTGCCGATGAAGCACTCATTGTTTCTCACGGAACAAAGCTGTCATTGTGGCGATGTGATTAAACCTCCAATAAATTTTTCATCGCATTCCTGAGACTCGTTTTACTCGGATGGCGACGCACGCCTCCCACGCACGCACCCGGTGCGAGAGCAAAACGTGGAGAACAACGTATACTCTTCAGCTTAATCCAATTATACGTTATTTCGCAGATACGAATGTTAGTTCAGTAAAAGAGACGAAAACCCAGCACTTTTTAGCGTAGAATATGCATTTTTGACTGAAGGTAGATGGTTGCATAGTGAAAGTAATCCCAATCAAATTTCGCCCCTCAACTTGCACCAACCCTAAGAAATAGGGGTTGAAAAATTAAAAATCGCCGTATCTCGATAATTAATCGCCAGATCGAAAAAAGTTCCAAACAAAAGTTGTTTGGAATAATAAAATTCGTATAAAGTTATCTGATGCCCAACCCTCTATCTGTGAAAATAGCGGCACAAAAACGATTCGAAAATTCGGGGGTTGATGCGTGTGCGAGCGGAGTAGACATATCGCTCATAACGTTGCATAACTTTATACGTATTTTATTATTCCAAACAACTTTGGTTTGAAACATTTTTCGATCGGGCTATCGATTATCGAGATACGGCGATTTTTAAGTTTTCAACCCCTATTTCTTAGGATTGAGGCGAGTTGAGGGGCAAAATTTTATTGGGGCTACTTTCAGTATGCAAGCATCTAACTTCAGTCAAAAATTCATATTCTACGCTAAAAAATTCTGGGTTTTCGTCTATTTCGATGGATTATGTACCGAGCCGAGTACTTCTCGCGAGGGGGATAGAAAAAAGGATGTGTGAAAACACAGAAAGGGAAAGAATAGACTGAAAATCCGAAAAGCCAACAAAAGTTTCAGCCTGCCAGACCATCGGGAAAATACACGACTAAGTATATTTACGTGACTCCGTTTCTCTTTTTTTTTATCGACCCTTTCGAGCCTTTTGTTCCATAGCTCTGACACAGCGCCACGTAGTCGAGTGCTGGCAATCCCGAAACTTCGAGGTTATTACGTGATTCCGCGCGAGCCCGCGAGAGGAAGGCGCCGGATAATAAGGAACACGCCCTTTGCGAGGACAGAAGAGCGAATGCGCGTTTAACTAGAGCAGTTTTCATAATTGTTGTCTTCTCCGTTATGGTACTTTCAATTCGAAATATTCGTACTCGGCAATTGCGCTACGTGAAATTTACGTGACATTGTGCTTCTCGCGGTTTCGACAATGTCGCATGTCAACCATTGGCATCGGTCAATACTTGAATGGGTGACCGCTGAAGCGCTTACTGCACAGAGAAAAAAAAACAATTGAATAAAAAAAAATGTATATTGGTTGATCCAAATAAATGTGCTGGTGCGGAGTATCACCGATATATGAGATTGTTACAATACTATAAAATATTGGAAAATGTGATTGATTTAAGGGCGGGGTAAAGTATTAAAATTTTTGTTTCATTTTTTTTTTAATTTTTTAAACGAATGCATAATATATCAAGACTATTGTGTTAAAATTTCAAGTCGATCGGAGTAAAATTGACGAAGTTATGAGTATTTGAGCGTCTATTGCTCCATGCCGTTCTCTTCTCTTCTGCGTTTTTCAAACCGTTTTTCTGAGACTTGTCATATTTGAAGTCCGTGTGCGCGATAACTCAAAATCTACTGGACCAATCGCTTTGAAATTTTGCACAATACTTCTTCACATAATTCACCAGGTATTGTCGAGAGCTTTTTTGTTTTTTTTAATAATTACTAATTTTTCAACAACAAATGAGCCGATTTTTTTAGCGAAAATCGGGTTTTTGGCTCCCAAGTGCTACGAAAAATCGAAAAATCGAAAAAAAAAATCCTCCCGTCATTACCTCGAGAAACATCTCCTTTAACAAATGCATTTTGATTTTTTTGTTTCAAATGATTCTGTTGCGAGTTATGGTGCACACCGCAAACCAACTTTTTTTCGAGGCGCCTCCGGGGTTTAATTTTCACTCGCTCAATTTTGAATATTTTGCAATGCAAATTTAGGAGAATGTTGTTCAAATGTTACTTTATTACATGTACATTTTTCAATAAACGGACACTATTCGTTACGCCAAAAAAAATCTTAAAAACATGCCTTTTTTTCGCCGAATTAACTTTACCCCGCCGTTAAATAACGTATTATTTTATTTTAAAACGCTCTTCTGTTCTCTGAATATCTACATTATCCTTCAAGTAAAATTATATTTTATTGAAATGATTCTATGTACAATTCGTAGATGTATGGATGAAATAATTAAGCGGTTGGTACAACATTTTTTATTTCGTACAAAAATATAATCAATAGAATTAATTATTTCTTTACTGCATCGAAACGAATATGCCATGGGACGTAAGTTTTTCAATTTGTTTTAAATCTTAAATAAAAAGTGAGCATTAGAATGATCATCCACGATAATAGTGGAGAGAATATCAGATATCCAATGGAATATCCATGGAGAGAATATCAGATAGTCAACTGATAAGAACAGATACTACACTTTGATCTTACCCACAAGCCAAGAAGCGATACTCTTTAGAGTTTCTCCGGCGTTTAAATAGATTTCCGGTTCGCGCTACGCTTACGAAAAAAGAGCACGCGTGCGCCTTCTAGCGGTTACTCTGAGAACTACAGGTTTCCTCACACCTATAATTTCGGTGGCACTCGGCCATGATTTGGTTGAATTTTTTCAACCAAATGCGCTAGAAACGAACTTTATTTTCGCATAATTTTTTAACCAATTCAAACATTTGCTTAATATTTTTCAATCAAAATAAGATATTAATGATTTAACGAATAATGTACTTGGAAATCAATATCGGATATGGCGAAAAAAATTAAATGACATATTTGCTCAATAGAAATGTTATCTGAATCAAACGAGCGAAATTGAATTTTTCTTGTGTACTCAAATCAACAATATTCATGTTATGAATTAAAAGGCTTTTTTTGTTCGTTGCAGAAAATGCACTCAAAACTATATCATTTGTTCTTGATAATTGTTTCAATAATTTATTGTTCGCGGCTAACAGTATATCTTTTGAATGAAAAAAAAACTTTTCATTTTATCATATTATTAAAGTCAATAGCGTTTTGTTTGGACTAATGAATCAGATTATTTACACCAACAATTTTACAATTGAATCAACGAAATTTCATTCAATAACACCAATGATATTGGGTCAATGATTTTTTTCTCAGTGTAGCTTGCGCAGCGACCACCGAGCGGATGGCAGCTTTCTCGAGTGACCGACCGTAAAAAAATGAACACTCCGTGAAATCATTGCCGTTTGTATTGGTACAGGTTTTTCACAGCTTCCCTGTGCCCTCGTGGGAACGCGCTACGGCAGGAACTGAAAAAAGCGGAATGACAAGGGTGCGTTGAAGTGAGAGGGATGGGCCCGAGAAAACTCACAAGGGATATGAATGGACGTTGAAAAATATATATATACAGTGTGTCTCTGTAACTCTGTAATTATCGACATCACAAAAAAATGTTCCAGACAAAAGTTGTACAGTGCAATTGGTCGCATCAAACACGACCAATTTTTTTTATTTCATCGTAGGCGCTGACGCACAGTGAAGGTCACCTCCACTTTTTTCGATGGAATGGTACATTTTTTTCAACCATCTTGTGGAGCACCTCCAGCCGCATGAAAAACAATAGTGGGTAAAAATCGTTCAAGGTCACCTATTAAAATGAAATACAAATCTGAATATTGATCGCGTTTAAAGTTTGTTTGGGTTACATAACGTTTTTACTTCGTTTTTACTCAAGTATCTACAGCAAGATCTCAGAAGTAGCCTTCGGCCGACTGGTTGATGGGCCAGCCGGTGGACGGTTAAGCGGTCACCGCTCCGTGTATCGGCCATGCGAAACGCTACTTAACTCGAAGCACCGCCAGAGTTTGATTGCTTAATTATTTTTTATCGAACTTTTTCCCACCGCCTTGCCTCTTTTTTGCACCGTCGGAGCGAGAATCATTGTTTTCGGCAGTTTACTCGAAGGCTCAAACTCGGGGAGAGTGTGCGGTCCGTAGCAATTTGCTACGTGTACGTACAGAGCTCGGACGAGTCTTGGCGATTGATAAACCAAACGAATACACCCCCGAGCCCCATTGAGAAGAGAGTTCGGAGGGAAAGAAAAATTTTACAGGTCGAACGGGAGCCGAGGAATAACGGCCAAAGTGAAGGAGAGTGTAGTGAGGTACAGACGTAGGATAAGAAAGAAAAAAAAAGAGATGCTCTTGTGCAGACCCGTCGAGTAATATAATCGTTTGCCACGGGCACTTGAAGGTGACGAGAGGCCCTCTAGGTGTGCAAAGAAAACGCTCGTAGAAGTGAAGGCGAGAGAGAGAGAGAGAGAGAGAGAGAGAGAGAGAGAGAGAGAGAGAGAGAGAGAGAGAGACGGGTGAGGGTGAGGGTGAATCCGAAAATGGAGGGAAAAAAACGTGAGCCGCACTCGCTTTGGGGCTGAAGTAGGAAAGAACGAGCCGCGAGACTATACGAGAGAGTGAGGGTGAATGCCCCTGGTAGTGGATATATCTCCAAACTACCCCCGACGAGAGCCAAACGGCTCCCTTTTCTCAAGCCCCTTCTCCTCACCCCGCAACATCGATACCATCCTCGAAGCTTGACCCTCGAAGATTGAACCCCAGCAAATGAGGGTGAGAGAGAGATCGCGCGCGGGAGGAAAAGAACGAGATCGAGAGGGCGGAAAGGAAAAGGGGCGGGAGGGAGGTAAAGAAAATGAGCGAGAGGGAGGAATTCTCGCGTCAGTGTGTTTGGCGTATACGTGTATTACAGTTGATGTTATATTGAATAACTGTTCGCGCCAGTATCACGCAATCGTGCACCAACGGGGTTGAAATCTCCTCTTACGTTACCATCCCTTATCTCTCCGGATCTAAATTTTCTCCTGCGTGAACGAAATTTCGGCGATGGAGCATATAAATCCTATAAATATACGAGGTTCGTAACACGCTAGCGGTAGAAGACGCGTAGTGGGTTGCGGTGACCTCCCCTTTCAATAAAGCCTGGGCCCAACAGTGGGATGGGTGACCGCTTAGCCGTGGCTCGAGCGTTGAGCTGGCGCCGGGTTCATGAAGTTTCCTATCGTAACGCAACTGAAACTCAACGAAAATGCAGCCGATTGTGCGGGTTTTCCGCAGTTTCCCCGTGCCCTCGTGTAGAAATTGTCTTCGGGATACAAGTGGATTCCCATACTTGTCCCCACTTCCTGATAGGGATCTAATGGGCCATCGCATTGGATCTGTATACTAACTTGCACATTGGAATCCCATATATGAATCCAATTTCAATCCTAAAGGGTTCCCATGTTAGCGAACAGAATCCGATACGAATCTTGATGGATCCCACCGCATTCTGTACGTTGAATTTATTTAATTTGCATCGTTGGAATACAACCGCAAAATATTCTTCTCGTATTCCCGTTTTTTTCTAACATATTTAGGCTACCTACGTCACTGACACATTTTTGAGAACACGTATAAGAAATTTACAACCAAAAGTTGTAAAATAAAGATCGTGGATGGTAATTAAAATAAGGAAACGAAAAAATGAAGAATTTTCGTTGCTTTCGGGATTGCTCATTGGAATCCAATCTACGAATCCAATTTGAATCCTAAAGAATTGCCACATTATCGAACAGAATCCAAAACAATTATTGATGGATCTTATCGCATTCCGTACGTTCAATTTATGGTATTGAAGTTTGCATCGTTGGAGTGCAATGGGAATTAATTTTTTTTGTATTCCCGTTTTTTTGGTACATTTTGGTTACTCACGTCACTGAAACATTTTTGAGAATCATTATAAGAAGTTTATAACCAGAAGCTGTAAAAAAGATTTTAGATAGTAATAAAAATGAAGAAACGAAAAAATAAAGAAGAATTTTTGTTGCATTCCAACGATGCAAACGTCAACACCCTTTGAATTTGGCGAAAAAAAATATATCAATATACAAAATGAGTCGATCTTAAGGAGTTTCGATACCGGCGATATAATGTTGCCATGCTAAACCATGTTAAAAACATAAAAAATTTCAAAACGTTGAGAATTTTATAAAATTTGGTGAACATATTCTTTAGTGCCAAATTTGACGATACAATTTTTTCAGATTTTTCTTCTGCACAGTTATCGAGTAAGTTAATACTAAAATCCACGCGTATAAGCATAGCGTTTACATACATATAGGTATACATTGCGTGCATAAGAAATCTGCTTTAATGCTTAATTACTCGATAACTAAGTGGAAGAAAATTTTTGAAAAAAATTGTGTTTTCACCCTTAATGTTGAAGAACATTATCACCAAAATTGATCAATTTCTTAACATTTTCGCTTTTGTACCGAAACTCCTTAAAAAAGTATAAATCGCTTATAAAAGTATATCTTAAAAGACGATTCGAATCAAATGACTAAAAATCCACTGTCATTATCGTTTGTTATCTATTTTACTGTACTTCGAAGCAATATCACCACACACGTACACGCTTACGAAACGTGCAGGTCATGTTTCAACAGACCGAGTTTTTTCTCGTGACTTTTCACTTGCTTTTTTATTCGAACGTGATAAGAATTCTCAAACGACGTTCATTGGGGAACAGTGCAGAATCCAATTGGATCCGAACGAGGCTCCCTATGTGCGATGTCCCTAACAAATCCCTATATAGATGTGGTTGTATCTTGGGACTCCCCAACGAATTTGTGCACAGGATCACGGAAGGAATTTTTTTTGAGATTCCACAAATTCCAGTTGAGTGTTTCAAATAAAAAATTCTCAAACCATGTCAATCAGGTAATAGGGCGACATCCACTTGGCTCCCAATGTGGACTTTCGACGTGTGACGTCCCTAACGAATCCCTATAATAAATTATCAAAGAGCGCCCCCCAAATGAGGCGTCACAATATATAGGGGGCGCGTTTTTTACTTTAATAGTGATAACGATGTGATCAGTGGGGGGAGGGGGGCATCTGCTTTTTACAGAAAGGGGGCGCGATGAAAAAAAGTTTGGGAACTCTTGCCTCATAGAGATATGGTAGGATCTGGCGACTCCCCGACAAATTTCCGCAAGGGAAGTAGCGAAGTAACAAGTGTGGTGTGAAAAATAAACGAGCAATAGGATCGTAAAAGCCCGCGAGGGCATACGAAGGAATTTGAGAAATATGTACATTCGAATCGACGTGAAAGTAAATAAATAGTAAAAGATGAAAAGAAAAATGTTAAAATAAAAAAATAAACGAAGGGTGTCTCCAAATGGCCTGACATTTTAATTTATTAATAAAACGTGTTATTTATTTTAAAAGTACGAATATCTTTATTTTTATATACGATACAAACATGGAGATTATGTGTGGAACACAATATCCGATAAATTACATAAACGGCATGGACTTGGAAGACATATTCTTTCAACAAGATGGCGCAACCGCCACTGCGGGCGAAACAACGCAGTTATTGCAAACGAAGTTTCATGGTCGTGTTATCTCGCGCCGCGGCGATGTGAATTGGTCATCAAGATCGTGTGATTCGACGCCATTGGACATTTCTCTTTGAGGTTTTCTGACAGAAAAAGTGTATGCCAATGATCCACAGACCATTCTGGAGTTCAAGGAAGCAATTGGACGCACCATTAATTAAATTAGTGCGCAGTTACCCGAGTAGAAATTGTGCTAGCCTGTCTCAGTTACGGCCTAGTAACTGGCTCGCCCAATTGAGCTCATACGAACTCGCCAATGGTTGGCTCGCTATGAGCCAGTAATATTGTGAATGTTTTGTTACCCAGCTCTTGTCTAGTCACTGCCCAGCTGATCTTGGTCACAAATGACAAAGTAAGGTTATGTGGCTACGTGTAGTTCCATCGAGCGATTGGCTCATGGCTGGCTAAGCAACTTGAGTTACAGATGGCGTTGCGAATGCAAAAATCCTCAAGTAGGTATCTCGCCATAACCTAGCCAGCTAACTGCCGCTGTGCACTGCTTGGCTAGTTACTGCTCAGCCGATCTTGTTCACAAATTACAAAGTGTGGTTATGTGACTACGCGTAGTTCCATCGAGCGATTGGCTCATGGTTGGCTAAGCAACTTGAGTTACGGTTGACGTTGCGAATGAAAAAAAATCCTCAAGTTGGTATCTCGCGATGACCTAGCCAACACGTGCCAACTGCGGCCGCACTGGCCTGAACAAATGATCGGACAAATACAATTTAAGGTTATATAATTCTATGCGATTATCGCTCTCAATGCGAACGCAGTTGAGTCATTGATCCGATAATGTTATTTACATTTGTTAATCCATCCATTTTTCAATAATCTAACATTGTGTAGTGTAACTTATGTAAACGATACGAAATTTCAGAAATTAAACAAGTAGTCCCGCGTAGAAATTCTGATCGGGCCCAAATCAGGCCCCGATCAGGTTGCCTGACTGCCCTGGTAGGGCACTAATAAGGCAGCCTGAAAAGGCCCTACTAGGAAATGTAACGTTGTGTCACATATGGGCCTGACCTGGTTGCCTGATCAGGCCCCTATCAGGTTGCCTGATCAGACAGAAATGCATATAATATTTCAAAAATCCAAAATGGAATGAACCACTTAATTTAGAGTTCACTACAATGAATTTGTATCATAACTCGTCGTTCCCTGGCCTGCTGAAATGTTTTTGTTCGAAGAAAATATTTCGCCTATATGGGAATCGAATCTCGTACCTACCTACCCAAAGCTAGGCAGCTGCCCTTATGCTACCGAGTGCTTGTAACATCTTGGTCCCAGATATGGCCAAAGAGACCAAATGAATTCCTATAATTATTTGTTGTATCAAATAAAGTATATCAATTAGTTAATATCATTGTGACAATTAAAGAGGTTTATCGAATAACATTAAATTTAAAACTTAACCTTGTATTTATAGAATTTTTGAAACTTAACCTTGTATATATAGATAATTCCTCTCTCTCTCTCTCTCTTCGCCTTACAAAGCTGCCGAAATCTTCTAACACGCATCCGAGTTGCACAACGTTTTTTATCGTGACAGTCCATAGCACCTTTTTTTAAATAGAATTCAGGAATGCATCGAAACTCCGAAGCTACGATGCTGTAAAATCGAAGTTTCCATGTGGAAAATAAGAGGTTATGTGCATCTATCGACTGCTGAGGCAGTTATAGGGCAAGCCTATTTATGGCCTCATCAGGAAAAGCCATAGTAGGGCCTATCAGGGCAAGCCTTGGTAGGGCCCTATCGGGGAGAGCCTTAGTAGGGCCACATTAGGGACAGTCCTAGTAAGGCCCTATCATGGAAAGCCTTAGTAGGGCCTATCAGGGCAAGCCTTGGTAAGGCCCTATCGGGGAAAGCCTTAGTAAGACCTTATCAGGGACGGCCTTAGTAGGGCCATTTTAGTATAGCCAGATTTAGGGCCTAAATACTTCCGGCCTGATGGGGCCTGATCCTGGTCAGGCTAACCCTAAGAAATTTCTATTCGGGTAGCCGCAAATTTCTTTTATCTAATCGCCACCTCATTTTACGTTCCCATTCACTAGTCGAAAAAACTAGGTCATGACTAGGTCAAAAATATTATACAGCCGTGAGATATTTCTTCCTATCTAGTCACCATCTAATATTTTGTATTCAGTCAATAGACGACCAAGACGTTACAGGGCTGGGTAGTCAATAGCTAAAACGGCTACCTAATGGCGATTCGGAACATAACTTTACTAGCTTGTAGCTAGACGATGATGAGTTACGCTTTCCACTCGGGTATGCCAAAATGTTATTGAAAATTCTGTCAAAAGAGTGTACGTTTGCAAACAGGGATGGATATTTTCGGATATTGTGTTCCACACATAACCTCCATGTTTGTACCTCATATTGAAATAAAAGTATTCATACTTTTCACATAAATAATACGTTTTATCGATAAATAAAAATGTCAGGCCATTTTGAGACACCGTACGGTAAAAGATGAAAAATTGAGCTTGTTCGCATCTGGTCTCTTCTGAAAAAATGATCCATCCCGTCAACCCGGCCACAGCCCACAGGCGCCAAATTCACGTGGGTCCGATTTTTTTTTTCCGAATCTGCGGTGAATCGTCGTCCGCTCGAGCGACGATTTGTCATAAGCTGTGGACACGAACGTCGCGCACTAGTTGCGTCCTCGGGACGAGCCTACCCCTATAGGCTATCCCTGTGTGTCTATCGCTGGGGCTGGTCTCGATATATCGTCGGGGCAACAAAGAGCCCTCGGGAAACCAAACCCGAAGGTAGAGCCAAAGCAAAATAATGACGAGTTCCTCATTATTTCGCGGGGTACGTTGCCCTAACGACCCCGAGGGCAAATTGACTTCCGGATCGAATCTCCGATATCACCCGCGCCCATATACCAGTCGACGATACCGAAGATTCTTTTTTCACCCCCAACTCCTCCCCCCCCGCCATTTTTTCCTCTCAACTGGGACAGCGCTAGTGGTAGGGTGCGAAATTTCTTGAAAATATCAATGGAAAAAAAAGGGCGGGCTCAGAGCAATGAGGATAAGGGGGAGGATGAGGAAAAAAGAAATTTCCGGGCGGTGGCCAAGTTGCGGCACGGGGTAAAACACACGGCCGCGCTCACGCGCGTCGACTTGACGCTTTCCCAACGCCCGACGAGCCTCCGCGACAATCGATATGTACCTAGCTTCGGTATGGCACAACGTCAACGGGGACCCGGAGGGCGACGCGCTTCAACGACAACTTGGCGAGAGTGCTCGAGGAGCTGTATCCCGCGACATGTGCGCGCAGCATACACCACGAGCCCCGCGCGGTCTTCCACTCGCACATCGTTCTACGGCACAGGCTCATCGCGCTCGACATGCTTTATCCCACATTTTTCAAAACGTTTAATCGTCCTGCGAACGTGGTTGGAATTTTATCCCTCGATCTGAGGACCCTCTGCATTAGGCTGCTCCCCTCAACGGAAGCTTTTCTGCATGAAGTATGGAGCCACTTTGACAGCCGGAAGCTTGCCATGGCGAGCCTCGCGAGAGACGGGGAGAGAGAGAGAGAGAGGCAGGATCAACAACTATCATTCAAACGCGACACCACCGTGACGGGTAATAAAAATGATTTTCTTGCTTTTTTGAAAATTCTCGTACAACGGGGTTAAATTGACATTGAGGGTAGCTTTGACAGTTTATCGTAAAACAAGGTTAAATTTTCGTAAAACGGGGTTAAATTGACATTAAAGGTAACTTTGACAGTTTATCATTAAACGAGGTTAAATTGACATTAAGGATAACTTTGACAGTTTATCGTAAAACGAGGTTAAATTTTCGTAAAATGGGGTTAAATTGACATTAAGGGTAACTTTGACGGTTTTTCGTAAAACGGGGTTAAATTGACATTAAGGGTAACTTTGACAGTTTTTCGTAAAACGGGGTTAAATTGACATTAAGGGTAACTTTGACAGTTTATCGTAAAGCGAGGTTAAATTTTCGTAAGACGGGGTTAAATTGACATTAAGGGTAACTTTGACAGTTTATCGCAAAAAGAGGTTAAATTTTCGTAAAACGGGGTTAAATTGACATTAAGGGTAACTTTGACAGTTTTTCGTAAAACGGAGTTAAATTGACATTAAGGATAACTTTGACAGTTTTTGGGGCTACTTTAACAGAGCGCCGAAATACGATTGGAATGTGTTTGAATTTGCTTGTCAAGTGCATTGTAATGTTGCTAAAGTTGATTGTAATGTTGCTCAAGTTGATTTTGATCTCACTGATAATCATAAGACTCATTAAGTGCCTATAACAGTACCATAGGTACTTGATATTTTGATGTAAAATGTTTCTTTCATAAAGATGACAATGCGTTTGTAAAAAATCATTGTTTTTCATTTAATTTCATGTATAATGCGTAAAATATTAATGTTTTTTATCATAACTACGTCAAAGTAGCCCTTAATCTTTGACATAAGTTGCATTCCAATGCCTTGTCAAAGAAACGCCACATTCGAGGTTACTTTGACACTTAAAAAAAAGTATCAAATTATGGGGCTTGACTTTCTTATACATTTGATAGCCCAAGGATGCATTGTTCTATTGGAGCAAAAAAAAGTTGGAATTTAGGATGTCAAAAAAAGCTACCTACAAAAAACTTTCAAAACCTGCTCAAAGTAATCCCATTTTACGGTACATATTCAAGAATATTTGAAACAATTTTTCAAGTTGAAATATTGAAAATTTGACCTAGTGACAGACGATTTCGTGAGAGCGGGTAGCGCAACGATTTACGTATACTCAAACTTTCAATCGCATTGTTCTGGAAATGACTTTTCGCGACGTAGTCGGTAACGTAACTCTAGCTATAACTGTCCGATTTTCAAATTTAAAAAAGGAAAATTTCCTTAATTGCAGTAGCTATCGTTGTATGTAGCCGTTTTTTTTATTTAATATTTTTTAAGCTCCCGAACATAAGAAAAAAATTCCACCATAATTACACTTTTTTAGCCACCGCCATTTTGTGAAAATAGTTTTTTCGAAAAAAAAAACGGCTACGAACAACGAGAACTGCATTTATATAAATTATGAAACTTTTTATTTTTCAGACTAACCACCGTCAGGTTATCGGTCCGCCCGTTGGACCATATTTTTTATACGATGGCTCTATTATACCTCAACAACGTTGTTCATGTTTTATTTTTAAGAACAAAAATTTACACGAAATAAGTTCAATGTATGTTTAGTAACATACCTTTTTTCCAAATTCCAAATAAATAATCTAGTAAATTTAAAAAAAAACGGAAAAACGACCTTTTTCCGACCCGTCACAGAGGTATTCTCCCATAAGGGGTTACCCCCATTTGCGATTTTGAAAAAATCGATTTTTTTTATTGCATTTTTTTGAAGTATACGTATCTGAGAATATGTCCTAAAAATTTCAAGTCGATCCGAACAAAATTGACTGAGATATGAGCGTTGAAAGAGAAGAATCCGTTGTGTAAACGACCGGAAATTGAAACTTTAAACGCGTTTTTCTCAAAATGGAATTTCTGAAGTCGGTGACCGAGATTACTCGAACACTAATGAACCGATCTTCTTGAAATTTGGCAGGCTTATTTAATACATAAAAATGTAGTCTTTAATCGTTCGATTTTTTTTCGTTAAAATCGAACCATTAACTTTGACTGTCCGCCATTTTGTGAAAAATGAATATTTTTTAAAATCCTTCGATTAAAGACTAGTTTATACTTATATTTGACTAAATCCATCCGCATTTTTTTTTTCAGATGATCAACTTCGCCGCCATGTTGGTCACCGCAAACTGTGTATATAAAAACATTATTTCATTGACGGCCATTTGCCACTAAACAATGTAATATTTTTCAATAAAAAAATCACTGAAAGTTCTGCAAGATGTGTTCTTTAAGATGGTATATTGATCGATTAAAAAAGTTTTGTAGTTTTCTTTTAAAAAATTCATGAAAAAGGCCTTTTTTACGCTACAAGTGGGGGTAACGCCTTAAAGCACTATTGTTGCCTGGAATTAAAAATAAATCCTTTTTTAGCTTTATTTCATTATTTCACAAACTTTTCTGAATGCATCGGTGAAAACCATTTAATGATACTCGTAAAAGTAGCCGAGTCATAGAAGTTATAAAGAGCACGCTCGGGAAGCGCGGTCGAGACGCAGCAAACTTTAAACGCGTTTTTCTCGAAACTACGCTTTTCAAATCGGCAACCACGATATCTCGATAATCAATTGGCCGACTGAGCTCAAATTTCGCATACACCTTCAGTAGACTGTTTTTCAACTTCGTTAGCAGAATTGAGTCGTAATAACATATTGTTTTTTTTTTTTATTATATAACTCGTAGAATGGCCAGAAAAATAGGAAAAATTGATGATCAAAGTTAAGCATGCCGCCATTTTGTAAATTTTTATTTGCTGAATCTGCTACCAAACAACCCGATACTCATGCAATTTAAGGATATGTGTGATTTTTTCTTCGAATTTCTACAACGCCTACAATACTGGTCGCCAATTAGGAGCTTTTTCCGCGCACCGCTATAAGCAAACGTACAAAAGTACATGATAATATTGCTTTTTTGCAGATATTCTTGTAGAATCAATAAAAACGTGTAAAAAAATTCAGAAAAAATACTGAAACAGTTCAACAGTTATTCCATCCCTAAAATCACCTCCTAAACAGCATCAACCCAAACGACAATACTGCCTTAAGGGGTCTGCGTAAGCTTAAAATTTTGAATTTTTTTTGTGAAGGGTCAGAAAGCCCCTTGCGCTAAGGCAAACTTTCTTCTTTCGCCTTTTTCTCTGTAGTATGTTTGATGAAAGGATATAAATCGTAACTCAAAATGTATTCCTCCGATTCGCTTCTAATTCGAAGAGCATAGTTCATTACATTTTCTATCGTATGATTATACGATATGACCGGATTATTTTTTTCATACATTCATCCATTTCTTAATAACATTTTATTAAAATTGTTTTTTCTTTTACGAAAATCGAAATTCCTTTCTACAGCTTGCCATTTTCGTAATTTTCAAAATTTCACCCAACAATCCGGTCATACGTTCATTACACTGAAAGTCCGTTTTTTTTTTTAATTTTTCATTTACAGATCACTCTAGTTGCCAGAACCACCTACAGCGATTGGCCATGCAACAAGGGCAGCACTTCATTTAAATAACAATAACTGCATTGTTTATCGGTATTTGCCAATGAAAAAAAGACACAAACATGTCAAGACTATGTATTAATCGTGTGTAAAACCCCAATCTCGTAATCCCAATACTCTCATAACAAAAAAAATGTCAAAAACCAGCCCGTTTTCGAGCGCCAAGCTTCCACAGACCCGTTACCTTCCAGCCTATATTATTCGTGCCTTCGCGCCCTTGTACATCGATAATCATCTTTCTCAAGTACGGAGAGCTCTCCCGCTGATCACCATCTTCGACTCATCGTGAAAACCACTTCCGCCCGTTTCTTTTCATCTTCTTTTTCTCCAATTTATTTTGCAAAGTGTCGATCGCTTTGACGCTCGCTCGGAGCGATCAAAGGTCGGCGCGGGAAAGCGAGAGAGGGAGAGAGAGAGAGAGAGAGAGAGAGAAGTGGAAAAAGTATGAGAAGGACAAGTGGGAAAGCTCGATCGATAAAAATGCCATATAGCCCGGTAAATATTACATACCATACCTATTATTATCGAATATAGTACATTCATATTGCGCTACGTATTATTGACACGGGATATCAAATAGCATACAACCCAACGCGGAATCGCATAGCGACGTTAAACGTCCACTTTGACACTCGAGCGTCGTTGCGTGCCTGTGCGCTATTGGAATTACGAGGAGAAGTTGGCGAGACTGTCGTTCTTGTTCACGAGCGAAAGGTTATCGAGAGAGGAAAGGAGGTCTCATAGTACCCTCGAGATCCTCCGGACTCGGTGATACTTCCGTTTTCCGCTACCTGTTCTACGTTATATATATATATATATATATATATATATATATATATATATATCCAGAAGAAGGTGATTTTGAAGGAATTCGATTTCGAGGACCATCTTCGCAGTGGCGAATTGACCCCATAACCAATATCACATAAAGGCCAATCTTCGAAATCACCTCCGGAGATATGTTGGCATTTTCAGGTACTTAAATGTAAAGGTTCAGATACTAATTTCCTTTGTACATGTAGCCCGTAATATTTGTCAACCGAATCATTGATATCGGGACCAGAAAGAACCTTGGAAGAACCTTTGTATTTAATATGTAAGGAAAATTATATTTTTTATAGTGTATATTAGGTTTATATATGAAGATTATAAAGAATTTTATATATTAGGTTCACATTACGTTACTGCATATTAATTATTAGGGTTATCCCTTAATAGTCACACTGGGTCCACGGGACCCAAACAACTTTTTTTTTCCAATACAACATAATTTTTTTTTATATGCGTAAGCGTTTCATGTTTTCCTTCTAAATCGCACCTGCGTTGGATCAAATAAATATACTTTTTGAAAAGTCCCCAGAAACCGCTATGTCTATTTCAAAGTAAATTATTTCCAGATTATAAAACAATTTTGTTTTGTCAATAATTACAAGAGTTACAGCAATTTTTGTAAAAAGTCATTTTTTACGAGTTTTTTTGCGTTACTTTTTTGCATATTTAAAATTTAATTTTTGATTTCTAACTAATATCCTTGTATTAAATAAGGTTCAAGTTATACCTCACTATTTTTTCATGTCGCTCAATGCATTATTTCATTATTTATAACAATTTAAAAACGCCTGGGTCTCCCATGGACCCAGTATGACTATAACGTGATTCTAGCGAAGTGTGACTACTGTTATATATTAATGATATATAAACCCAATATGATATTAGGTTAATATAGATGCAAAATGTTAAAAAAGTGATGCGAAAAGGAAGAAAGAAAAAAGAAAGACGGAAGATAGTCAATCATCAGGAAACTATATTTTTTATCCGGTATATTACGTTCATATATTAATTTCCTCCAAATATCAAATATTAAAGAAACTAATATATGAGCCTAATGGATCCGATAAAAAAAATACAATTTTCTTATGCTTGACCATCTTCTGTCTTTCTCTTTTCTTTCTTACTTTTCGCATGCATTTTTGAACATTTTGCTATATTAATATAGCATTTATATTATATTAACTATAAAATAATCTATATTAAATTATTATCTCATTAGATTTGTATTAAGGTGGCCCTTGATATGGGTAAAAAAAAATGATCCCGCCGCCCTCCAAAACAGTTTGAAATGATAAAAAAAAATCTAGGCGAAGCCCCAGCTATGTCCGTTAAGAGGAAGGGGTGCCTGTAAGTATGAACTTAAATTTAAATATCAATTTTTCTTCATGATTGGAGAAATTTCGGTTTTTTTAATCTAGCTTATTTGTCAATTTTTCACCACGATATTTCTGTGATTTATATAAATAAATTTGTGCTGAACGAACTATTATCGATATCTTATGTGGACATTTTTTGAATATTATGTTTTTTCCGACCAATTGGATGACTTGTGCGAATAAATAATTTCCTTGTTTTCAATAAAACGAACAAGCTCGCCAAGATTAAAATCCTGCCAAAAAAATGCCCCTATGCATTTTTGCGAAAGTAATTTTCAAATAAATTTTTTATCCACAGCACTGGAAGTCTGATCTCAGTGAAATATTAATATGTTTGTATCTCAGCACGCAAGGAATATTTCTAACAAAATAAAAAAAAAACAGTTCTGGCCAATTCGGAAGTTCGATGTGAATGGTTGATCGTGAATTTATATCCTTCGTACTTAATAGATTTTTCTGACAAGATGCAAATTTAAAGTTTGATTTTGATGTGATTAAAAGCGTTCGACAGCAGCTAAATCGAACTATTGGTCCAAAATAATAGGATCGTAAAACTGAACGCTCATCAAATCTAGTATGGAGGACCTTATTGTTTGATCTGTATATTAAATACCAATATACAATAGCTTCGGAAAGTAAAAAAAAATTAACAAATAAAGTAGATTTAAAAAATCGAAACGCCTCCAATCATGAAGAAAAATTGATATTTAAATTTAAGTTCATGCTTACAGGCACGCCTTCCTCTCAACGGACATAGCTGGGACTTCGCGTAGATTTTTTTATTATTATTTGGAACCGTCTTGGAGGGCGGCGCGATCAATTTTTTTTACCCATATCAAGGGCCACCCTAGTTTGTATATTATTAATATATGTACTTAATAAGTTTATTCATAATATCAGTATATTATATATACATAAACCTAATATACCCTATGAAAAAATATACTTTCCTTATATATCAAATATATTTGTAACTTCAAGGTTCCATCTGTTCCCAAAATGAATTATTCGTTAAAAAAAGTGTTGCGGGCTGCCCTAAAAACAGCTGATAGACAATATCACATGAATATAATGGGTTAAAAATATGCTGTCCCTATATATATATATATATATATATATATATATATATATATATATATATATATATATATATATATATATCCGCACATACATCGATCTTACTGCGATACGACCTCGATAACAAATTCACGACCATCCGTTGGCTCTCCCAAGCTCAAAGAGTTCAAGAAAAAAAAGCTCACTTTTAAAGATCCTCGCGCGTATATCGTTGCGCTCCCGTTGCCCGGATCACGTTCGAGGTACCGCATCCGCCGTTTCGTGCGTACTAAATTTGTCTCCTCGTCAGCAGTGATCGAGATATCTCTATCTTTATCTAGCGGGGTGAAAACACGCGCGTAAAAAAAACCTCGTACACATAGACGGCGGGGCACTGACGTTGAAAACGCTCCGAGGCTTTGCCGCCCTTAATCAAGCCCTGTCTTCCCTCACATTCGCGGCACACAAACACCGAAGGATTCTCGTCTTTAGATGCGGAAAAAGTGGCGGGAGCAGGGGGAAGTGAGAAACAAAATGAAACGAAAAGAACATCCCTGGGGACACGCCACTGAAGATGGGAAAAAGCTCACACGTACACTCGCGAGTATCGTCGCACCTTAAGAAAAAAAAAAAAGCGCGCGTCCGAAAGTTTTGGACACGAGGGCGCGACGATTATTGCCCGTGGATCAATCGATTCGATCGTTTCCTTCCACCCCCCCGGGGGTGAAGCTTTCCGGGCTCGTCTTTTCACGCGCGTCGCGGAGCAACGCTTGCGACGCTTTGTTTCGCGAATAATCCGCCGCGATTTATCGACAATCAGCGAGCTTTGGGTTCGATGGCTTTCGCACAAGACAATTGACAGGTCATCATCGTCGGATCACATTTGAGCGATCTGTCCCGGCCAATCACGTCGACAGTCCTCAGCGCTGTCGTGCTTGGATTTTTTGTTTTTCTTTTAGCTTCCTCGCAAGCTCCTCATCTTCGCGTTATCAAAGTGGCGCGTGTCTTTCGAACCCGCATCCGGTCGCGGACGATCTTCTTTTCTTCCTCTCGGTATCTTCTTTCGACGCGTCTCTAAGGCCGTAAGGAACAACCCGGGTATACACGCGTCGACGAGGACGCAGGGGGTTGGGGAAAAAAAAAGAATTAACCCACGTACACTCGCGCGATCAAGCGATGCGACGACGGAGATGAAGTCGCGGCGGAGCGCGAATCATTCGCGGGGCGAAGCGATACCTCGGGCTCACCGAGGAGTCTGCCAGGCGAATGAGGGTTGGTCTTGCGCAACAGCGCACTCCCGTGGCAGTTGGCGGAAACACAACCTAGGGGTTGGAGAGATTCACGGGGGTGCGCGCACACGCGAGAGCTGCTACAAGGGACAGAGAGAGAGAGAGAGTGGGCGGGAAGGAGGGAGGGAGGTAGGGAGGGTGAAGGAGAGAGCTGGTGTAAAAAGAAAGATGGGAGACCTGAAGCGAAGGAAGGGGAGAGAGAGATGTGGCGAAGGGGGACGGAAGCTTGCGAGCTTCGCGACGGTTGAAGCGAACGGACGAACAACAACTCCCTAAAAGCTCTCGGGTTGCTTCGCCCCCCTCTCTCTCTCTCTCCCTCCCTCTCTCTCTCTCTCTCTCTCTCTCTCTCTCTCTCTCTCTCTCTCTCTCGCTCTCTCGCTCTCTCGCTCTCTCGCTCTCTCTCCCGTCATACTCCAGAACCAGCAGTAGTAGGACTAGCAGCACCAGCAGCAGGACACCAGCCGCACAGTAGCAGCAACCCTCGGAACATTCGTTTTGGGATAATGCCCCATTCGTGCGAGATTCCCTCGTGCCCTGGTGTCTCTAGATCTCCGCTTTTATTTTTTCGCCCGCTACTGCCTCTTCTTCTTCCACTACTTCTTTCTACAACATCCCCCGGGAATCGCAGTACGCCCTCTGGGCTCTCTCATTCTCGGCATTCACCCCATCTCGGGGAGCCCGAGGCTTCGTCGTATATTTGTTTACGCAAAAAAAAAAGAAATTTCGAACCGGTTGATTTCATGGAACGTTGGCTATCCTTACATTTGCCTACATTTTACAAAATGATCCTTGAGGGCGGGATCCTTTTAGGCAGCCGAAAATTAGCGAATATACGAGATTTTTTGCGTCGCAAACTATTTATTCTATACAAGTAACATTTTGGGTGCATATGGTTGCATCGTTTAATTTGCCGATTTTTTTGTGTTTGGAAATGCGGTCTGAGTGGGTGCACAACCTAACGTCTGGAGCACTGATGTGGAACACTAAAGCTGACAAGTTAGAACATGGATTTTTTACTGGAGGTAGATGGTTGCATGCTGAAAGTGATCCTAATGAAAATTGCCCTCTCAACTCGCCAAATTTGAGGGGCCAGTCCACTTCTAAAATTTCAAAAAATCGAAAGCAAGTAAGACTTGAAGAAATCGACGATGATGAGCAATCAGAAGGGATTTTGTACAGTGCAGGAATTACCGATTGAGTTTAGGTAAGAGTTTTTCATAGTATAAACTTCAAACGCGTTTTTCTCGAAACAACGTTTTCAAAATCTAGCTCCATCGTGTCTCTAAAACTAATAAACCGATTCTCTTGAAATTTTAACCACATATTATAAACATGATTCGCAACAAGATGACCCTCGATGGTTTTAAAATTTTGATTTTTACTCTTTTTTGCGAAAAACTGCGAACAAACGCGTTTTGTTAATACTTTTTTCGTTTTTCATCTGTAATTTTTTTTTTTTTTTGATAAAACTTTATATCCGAGGGTCATTTTGTAGCTGGTGTCGTACTGAATCTAATGGACTTTGATTTTTTTGTTTCAGACAAGCCGTTGCCGAGTTGTGATGGAGCCACCTAGCCCACCTATTTTTGAGGCGTTAAGTTAATCTATAGTTTTTGTACTTAAAAAGGAATAAAAATGAATGAAATTTTTTTAAATGTCTTTCAAGACTTAATTTATCAAGCCCAACAACTTTTATATTCATATCTTTTATAAAATCCTCAAAAAAATCGCGAAAATAGCCTTTTTTCGTGGCTCCAAAGTGGACTGGCCCCTTAAGAAATAGGGGGTTGAGAACTTAAAAATCGCTGTATCTCGATAACTAATAGCCCGATCAAAAAAATGTTTCAAACAAAAGTTGTTCGGAATAATAAAATTTGTATAAAGTTATCTCACGTTCAAGCCTCCATCTTTGAAAATAGCGACACAAAAACGATTCGAAAATCTTAACTCAAATCGCTGCGTCCTTGTCTAGTGGTGCTCTCGTGCCGCTATTTTCAAAGATAAGGAATTGGACGTCACTTAACTTTATACGTACTTCATAATTCCAAACATTTTTTGCTTGAAACCTTTTTTGATTGAGCTATTAATTATTCGAGATACGGCGGTTTTTAAGTTTTCAACCCTTATTTCTTAGGGTTGGGGCGAGTTGAGGGGCAAACTTTGATTGGGGGTCCTTTCAGTACGCAACCATCTACCTTCAGTCAAAAATTCACATTCTACACTGAAAAGTGCTGGCTTTTCGTCTCTTTTGATAGACTACTATGTGAATCTCAAAAATCCAAAGGAACATGACAATTCGTAAAATTTTACGTGTTTGAAAAAAATGTTCTATTTTTCGTTAAATGTTTACTTTAGTATTTGTTAATGAAAAAGTAGTTTTTCTAAATAATTTTTAAGGAACTTTAGGTTTACATAGACACCAATTATATTTTATAGAAGTGTGCAAAATTTCAAAACGATCGATAAGATAGTTTTTGAGTTATCTTGTACGAGGTTTACAAAAAATTGGCTTTCAGGGAAACGCAGTTGAAGTTTCGAGACTCAAATATTGTGAGTCAATGACCTACCGATTAAATTGCGATTTCGGAGCCATAGCTCCGCCTCCGTTTCCTCGTGGAGTTTATTTCCGGCCATAAGCTCTTCTTTAGGTTATAAAGGGATCTCCCCCTTAATCTTTTTCAAAAGCGCATCATCGACGTTGGGGACCGAACGCTCCTTGGAATGACCGTTGTATTGATATACTCAAAATTGAGGATTACGTTAGGGTCATATAAATCAAAGGCTTATTCTGAAGACATTGGTGCTTACATGACGTTGAATATGGGGACAAGAGGCTGCTGGGAGGACGATCCACGAAGTCGTATGTCTTTATAATCATCTTTCTCTGTATATATATTGTGAGGACATTATCTCGTAATATAGTACATACTCTCATCACACAAAAAAAAGAAGTATCGAAGGTAATCGCTGCCTACTGTTGTCGAAGTAGCCGACTCGACCCTCCGGATGCGCATAGCCGCTACCCTCGGACTTTCCTATTTGCCCTGGCATACCCTCTCGCACAACATATCCATCTATGTATGAGCCTCCTCCGTGCCGTACTTCGAACGTTTCGCAGAGTCTTATCCGAAAACGCACGGAAGTACAGGACTATAAATTCTTATTTATATAAGAGATTGGTAGCATTATTATTTTCTCGCTCTCTTTCTCTCTCTCTCTCTCGTTTCTCTTCAGATTTCCGGCACGCTCCTTCTCGGGATACGCAACGAATTTGAAGCTTGACCTCGTTCTTTATTCTTCTGTGAGCTGAAGGGTGGCTAAGGAAGAGCGTTTCTCCGTAAGTGATATCGTTGCGATTTGTAATGGAATTTTAAGGAAGAACAATCGTTTTCGAATCAAAACTCGAATCTCAAAGATGGATTGGCGTTTAAAAAAATATTAAAATTTGATTGGGACAATTTGATTGGAGTTTAGGAAATGGTGAAACGCCACGAAAATTCTTTTTTAATTTTTATTATGGCCCGGAAGGTTTTTTGCAGGCTCAGGCTGTAGATCTCCAATAAGAATCCTGCAAAAAAAGTGCGAGTTACTTTCGTAGTCTGGATCTGTCGAAAAAAAAAATCGGCAATTCTAAAAAAAATCATTTTTCGTGCATTCTATAACGATGCACACTTCAATTTGAAAAAACTGCGGTCGTTCCGTACTTTTATACTGTTGGATGACCGAAAGTAACATATTGTTCTTTTTGAAGGGGCGAGATTTTTTACATGTCAAAACAAAAAAAAAATAGATGAGTTTGATGACACCTGATGTCAAGGGATGTCCTCAAAGGAGTCATATTTTCTGATAAACAACATTACATAGACGTAAAGGGTTCGAAATACCCGCCGCCCTTCTCTTAGAAATACGTGCGTACATATATTCTCGCACTATCAGAAGGGTTTCGTGCCATCTGCTGTGAATGTTTTCGCCTAAGTCTAACGCCACCCTCGGATCATCATCCCCCCGAAAGATGATACCAGAAAGCCACGGCTCGCATACAGGGGATGATACCAGCGAATAAGCTCGAGAATAATCTCCTGGCCTGTCCTTTCCCAACCTCTTTTTTCCCCAGCGTGCGTGCTACATTATCATACAAGATAGGAAGTTTATCTTGGCCATGGGGAAGTATAAACTTGACCACCGTTACGCGTGCATATATGGGGGCAAAGTGTACATAGCGAAGTCATCTTCCGCTAGTATAACGAAATTATCGTTCAGCTGACTCATTGGTCGCTAACTCTTCGCTATGGATATATATATAAATATAGCTAAAAGTTAGCGACCAATACTACTACGAGCGATACTAGCATTTGCCCGCGATTTCGTCAGCGTGGATCTTAGCATTTTACTAAGAAAGGCAATGAACAAATACCGAAAAAAAGTAAGCAAAAAGGTAGAGTGCTATATTTCTCAAGCACGTTTGTAGACTGATGGACTGAGGTAAGTGTTGAATTGGTTGTCTACAGAACTATATGGCTTTGCAATATAGCTCTGTAGACAACTTTGTATAATTTATGGTCTTCGCAAGCACATGGAAGTTTGTGGCCCTCGATACTCTCGAACAGCCCACATATAGTTGACCATGCAGGAAGCATGGAATGCCGAAATGTATTCCCAACACTTTCAGAGTTTGGCTCTGTGACTTATCAATTGTCAAGAAAAATGCCAACTTCAATGAGAATTTCCATCAGCCTTTCTAATTGAAACAACTCTATCAGCACCAAACGACATCATGTGGAAACAGTTATTATACTTTCTGATAGAATTCAGAAACCTACGGAATTCTTCTGTTCCATATGTGAAAAGGTATGACATAGCTAAACAGCTATTATACTTTCTGATACAATTCAGAAACCTACGGGATTCTTCTGTTCCATATGTGAAAAGCTGTTTTGAGGATTGAACTGGCTCCTCTAATTTAGGAATGGCTACTACGCCTCCAGAACAACACATCCCAGCTGTTTCCTCTTTCCATTTCATCGCTTCGCATAATCTATACTCTTTAGTTATCCTTTCGATTTCTATAAGCCTGTTACCCTAGTGTAGAGCTACTAGAGTTGGTTGTCTGCAGAACTAGATGGCTTTGCAATATAGTTCTGTAGATAACTTTGTATAATTGATAGTCTTCGGCAAGCACAAGTAAGTTTTTGGCCCTCGATACTCTAGAACAGGTTACATATAGTTTACCATGCGAGGAGCACCAAAATGCATCCTCACCACTTACAGGGTTTGACTTTGTGACTTATCAAATGTCATGCAAAATGCCAACTTTAATGAGAATTTCAGCCGTTCGAATTGAAACAACTCTATCAGCACCAAACAACGTCATGTGGAAACAGCTATTATACTTTCTGATATACTTCAGAAACCAACGTGATTCTTCTGTTCCATATGTGAAGAGCTGTTTTAAGGATTGAAATGGCTCCTGTAATTTAGGAATGGTACTTCACCTCCAGAACAACACATCCCAGCTGTTTCCTCTTTCCATTTCATCGCTTCGCATAATCTACACTCTTTACTTATCCTTTCGATTTCTATAAGCCTGTTACCCTAGTCTAGAGCTACTAGAGTTGGTTGTCTGCAGAACTAGATGGCTTTGCAATATAGTTTGGTCGACAACTTTGTATAATTGATACTCTTCGGCAAGCACAAGTTTTTGGCCCTCGATACTCTAGAACAGCTTACATATAGCTGACCATGCGAGGAGCACCAAAATGCATCCTCACCACTTACAGGGTTTGACTTTGTGACTTATCAAATGTCATGCAAAATGGCAACTTCAATGAGAATTTCGGCTTTTCGAATTGAAACAATTCTATCAGCACCAAACGACGCCATGAGGAAACAGCTATTATACTTTCTGATACAATTTAGAAACCTGCATGATTCTTCTGTTCCATATGTGAAGAGCTGTTTTAAGGATTGAAATGGCTCCTGTAATTTGGAATGGTACTTCACCTCCAGAACAACACATCCCAGCTGTTTCCTCTTTCCATTTCATCACTCCGCAGAATCTACACTCTTGACTCATCCTTTCCATTTTTATAAGCCTGTGACCGCAGTCTAAAGCCGGATCGTATTCCAAAGGAGCGTGTTCATAAACGACCCGCGTGTTTATAGTGCACGCTTGCCGTCGCTGTGCTACCCTTTTCAGCGACAAAACGTCTACGAGCTTCGGCTTCCTCGACAGTCTCGGCAGCCCGCTACGATGCTAGATGATTAGCGTGCTGCTTAGTCCTTAAGCTGGCTTGCTCAGCCTGCTCTTCTCTGGCGTTTTTGCAGCTTTGCGAACCGATTGGCGCCTGGCTTGTTCAATCGTTCTAAGCACTGCTTGAGGTGACGTCTCTTGCCTTCTTGTTACCTTTATAGCTCGGGTTTTGTTATATCTTTTTGACAGATTAGACTTACCTTTTTCCAGCATTTGTCAACACTATGCACGTGCAATCAATATTATTATTTTTGCCCTCATAGGACGGTATAAATTTAAAAAAAGTATCCAATATGGCCACGGCGAAAAAATCTAAAGAAAAGTACCTAACATGACCGCCTCCATTAAAAAAAAAGTACCTGAGATTGCCGCCGGGACTCTTACAAGCAGCATCACTTAAGTGTCCGCCTTCGATTTTGTTGAAACACAAATATGTCACAAAGCATTGAAAACTATCAGAAACCTATTTTTTCATCGGCAGAAAAACAGTTTTAAGGGGGAAACGACCCTCCGAAGAAAGGCGTGTCATTCCTTCATTATTTTTTTCGATACTTTAGTGTATTTTTCGTCTTTTTAGATTAGAATAATTTTGGTTTTTGTGTCATACAAATCGGTGTATTGCTTGTGGGTGAAACCACAAAAACACCCCTCGACACGCTTTTCGGGGGGTGTTTTAAGGGGGGCTTTAAGGGGGAAACACGCGTTTCCCCCTTAAAATCGTGTTTCCGCAGATAAAAAAAGTACGTGTCCAATGGTTTTCGATGCTTTACCACATATATGAGTTTTAACAAAATCGAAGGCGGACACTTAAGTGATGTTCCTTGTTAGTAGCAGAGGTGAAATGGCCAGAATAGATAGGAAAGAAGAGTAGGCCAAAAACATTCACCGAGTCCACCTCCACGCGCAAATGCTTACTTGTTCGTCACACTTTATTTTTTATCACATTCTCAGATCGGGAGATCGATATAAAAATCAATAAGCCTCCCGTGTGAGCACTCCATTTCACCCAAGGGCAGACAAAAGAAACACCTCAAAAAAAGTTCTGGGCGAAGTCGTTCACCAACACGGTGCACAGGAGGCGACAGTTTCCCACGATGACGTTCGAGAGTACCGATAATTCCGCAAGTTAAAGCGAGGAGATTGAGATGGCCGCACGATTCGAGCTCACCGCGACTGAGTCGAGACAAAATCGAACCCCGTCTTTCTTCCGTACTTTGCACTATCTTTCCCCGATGAAAAAGAGGAACGGTCCCGAATGCGTATATACGAATCGTTTCGTTATCAATTTCCACAACTTATCGACTTCCACGTTTTTTTCGAGTTTTTTTGACAGATCAATAGTTTCGCACGCCACACGAACGTAGTTACACCACCATTTGTTTGACAGATAATTCCATGGCATACTCTGCAGGTGTGCTAAATTTCATCCAAATCCGTTCAGCCGTTCCAGCATGATTGAATAACAAACACTAAACATTCGGACCGCGGTCTTACATACAGATCTGGAAACGAAGCCAGATTTCAATGGAGTTGCGAGGTACCGTTACGAGCTTCACTTTTCATTCCGCTCGCCGCCACCGCTGTCGCTACTATCGGCGAGTACCTCCCACTCACGGTCTTCTGTGATCTCTCCCTTCGCCCCTTGCCTTGTCTTAGACCGTGCCCCGTGCCATTTATTACTCCATTTTTTATGACAACGTTCTCGATAACCTCTGTTTGCGTCAACGAGCATTTGTAGTTTGAAAAATATTCATAAAGCTGGCGAAGGTGGACCGTTGTTTCAGGGCTTTCTAAACTGACGAACCAATAAAGGTATTTGTATATTCAACATTCCATGTGTTGCGTATTTTTTTACTTTCGTCATAGAAAGAAACTCGGAATAAAATTCAAATAAAAATCCATTTCACTCGAAAGATATTTTTATTTATTTTTTAAATTTTTATATTGGTCTTCTTCCAGCCATACAGGATCTTCCCCTTTTTACAAACCCCACTTCTATTCTCTTCCACAATCCCTCGTCCTTATTCCACAATTCTTTCTCATCTACCTCTATTGCCCCTTCGCCCCCCACGAAAAAGGTAATGTGCATTTCGGATCATCGAGAAGAGTGAGAGAGACGGACGGAAGCTGTTCTGTCCTTGTCGCACACGTACACGCCGATAGCAATGCCACGTAGTGGCAAAAATTGGAAACAAACGTGGGTTCGTTAACGGTGCCCACCCCCACCACAGTCGTTTCCAGACCTGTATGTAAGACCGTGATCCGGGCAAACAAATCCATTTATAATATTGCATAGATATATAAATATAGATATATTAGGATGTTGAATAAGTTCTCGCTGTTTTTCAACAGATAGCGTTACCAGAACTGCGTGCGTGTAGTTAAAGGGGTCTTCTCACCTTAGACGCTGAAAAAGGCTATTTTTATGATGTTTTTATTTAGGTTTATGCTATAGATATTGATATAAAAGTTGTTACACTTAATAAATACACTTTCGAAATACATTTTTTAAATGTATTTATTTAAGTCACTATTTATAGACGAAAGTGGTAGTTAAAAAAATATACTAAAAAAATTGTAAGTCTGCGCTGTTGATGAAATCTCGGAGATGGATCATTCGAAAGAAAAAAATCAAACCGTTTTAGATTCATCGTGTTAATGGCTATAGCGCGTATCATACGGATTTTTATATATGCAAAAATAACAAATTGGCGGACATTTTTCTAAAAAACAAAAAAACGGGCGTTTCACCGTTTTTGGTAAAAAAAAAGGAGTAAACGTCAAAATTTAAAAAAATCCTTGATATGCGCAATAGCTATAGTTGTAAAGAATATGTGATTAATATTTCTTTATAATGTTAATATGTATAAAGTTTGTTTGGGTTACCCAAATACGTTTAAAAAAATGTTGAATGTATTTCAAAAGTGTGTTTATAAAGTGTAACAACTTTTGTATCAATATCAATAATATAAACCTATCAAAAAAATTCATGAAAATAGCCTTTTTTAGCGCCTAAAGTGAGAAGACTCCTTAAGATGGAAGCGCATCTATAAAGAAGTACATAAGCAAGCTTGAAATCCAGTGTTTATCTTTTCGCCGAAGTGTAAACAACTTTTTTCATAGTGTTGAACATTCCACATTTCGTGCCAAAAAAAGAAGGGGAGGGAGAAGGGGAATTTTACCGCACTACTTTATTTTTTTTATCTACAAATGTCTGAATCATTATGTAGAGATTAGTTTAGACGCTTAAAAAATAATGGTTTTGATGTGTTGGGTTGGAGGCATTTTTCCATGAAGACTCATGTTAAACGCCAGCTGAACTTGCAGAATCATTAGGAGTTGATCACCCGAAAGTTTCGACAGGTTTGAAAGCCTTAGAAATGATGTTTTTAAATAAAGCATTAATTATCACGAAAAAAAACAGCAAGAACTTATTCAACATCCCAAAACATATATTTTTCCGTCAATGTGTAAAATGTAATGTTTGTTGACGAATTCGTGACGTGCTGCAGGGAAAAAAATGGTCAAATTATCGGAAGCAATTCGGCGATTGTGTTACTGCATCGTAATCATTCAAAACGCGCCATCGTGTGAAGATGATGTACTGTTGAATAATCGAAACCTCCGAGATGGACTGCACAGGTCAAGGTATTCCTTTCACGAATCCGAATATTCAACAATTAAATGATTTTTATCTATAGTCAAGTAAAAATACATCTCATAATATTGGTAAAACTTCAAGCCAAATTACCGAACTGTTAACGAAAAATCACGACTCTAGAAATCATCTCATTTATGCGGCGCTTTATGGAGATGACACGATGGCCACATTTCTATCTAATAATTTATTCACTAAATAAATTATATCTAATAATTTATCTAATAATTCACTGGACAAATTCTATCTAATAATTTATTCACTAAATATTAAAAAGACCGCAACAACAATAAAAACCGGGGATCACCGTATGTTTGAAGAAAATATCAAAGATAAATCTTGGATAAGTGTGACTAGCAGAGGAATTTTCGTAGCCGCGGAATTTCAGAGAAAATGGAAAAATGTCTAAATCAACCGAACTTACCCGAAGTTTTTTATTCCAGTTTATCGTTGGGTATGACAATTGATTGTGACTTATTTTCATAAAGCGCCGCTGTAATTTAACCAACGATTGAGAAAGGCCCCCTTATGCCCCCACAAAATACGGCCCTTCGCGAAAGAGATACCTTAAACGTTCTTCCGGTACATAGAGAAAAGGAGGAAGGCAGAAAGAGAGAGAGAGAGAGAGAGAGAGAGAGAGAACTAGCCTGCAACAAAAGACAGTGTATGGCCTACGAGGCGCATTAAATAGTAAAATGAGAGACAAGTGTGCCCTTCGGTACAGCGAGACAGAAGGGCGTGTTACGCGGAGGATGCGAGCACTTGGCGCAGTAACGAGCGCACGAAATAAGTCTTGAAACTCACGTTTTATTTAACCTCTTGGTCTTCTCGTGCACGCCCGCCGCCACCCTCCTGTGTTTCTCGCAGGTTGAGAGACGAACAGCTTTTCTTCCCCCGAGTTTGCCCATATCCGGTCCCGCACGACCCCCGGCCTGTGTAATTTTAATAACAGAAAGGGAAAAAAGATCCCCCTGGACACCAATCGCAGCCCCTGCATTTAACTTTTCAGGACAGGGACCATTTTATCTACGTATATAGACAGCAGAGAGGGTGACGACCACGAGTAAAGTACAGAGGGTGTGGGTCGATGTGTGCGACTATCATCCGAAGATCTTCTTCGCGGTCATTCCACCCTCAACTAACGACGTGGAGGGAGATCAAATAAACGGACTGTTTTCAATTGTCATCAATTTCGTGTGTATCGACGTTGAATAAGTTATCGCTGTTTTTCAACAGATGACGTTACCAGAGTTGCGTGTAGTTTAAGATGCCCAAGTAGGAATCTTGCTCCGGCTACAAGAAAGTCCTGATTTGTTTTTCTGGCCTTGATCAGGATTTTTATCAAGCCCTGATCATTTTTGAAACGCAATCCCTGACTTCGGTCTGATCAGGGTAAAAAATCAAGGCCTGATCAGAGTAAAATCGAGGCCTGATCAGGGTAAAATCAAGGCCTGATCAGAGTAAAATCAAGGCCTGATCAGAGTAAAATCAAGGCCTGATCAGGGTAAAAAAACACGGCCTGATCAGGGTAAAAAGTGAAGGCCTGACATGCAGTTCAAAGAGGGAAGTTACTACGGAAACCACCATCTCATCACATTCTCCATTGCACTGCCAAAAAATACTAAATGTAAATAGGATCGATTCAAATCAAATAGGTTTTTTTTTACTACGATCCTATTTGTTTCAAATCTATTTTTTTAGCATATTGAATAGAATATTTCACAAATCCAAAATAAAATGAAATACTAAATTTAGAGTTCGACCACAATGATTTTGTATCATAATTCGTCATTCTATGGCCTTGTGAATGAATGTTTTCGAAGAAAATATTTCTGCATCGAGATGGGATCGAACCTAGAACCAACCTACCTGTAGCTACGCACGTTGCCCCTATGCTACCGAATGTTTGTAGCATTTTGGCCGCAAATGTGGGATACGAGATCACGTAAATTCCTATAATTATTTGTTGTATCACATAAACTATATCAATTAGTTAATATCATTGTGATAATTATGAAGTTTTATCGAATATCATGCTATAGATTTTTCAAACATAACCTATATATACAGTGTGGATCAATAACTGTTAGCACCTCGGATATCTTCAAAACTATAAGGTTCACAGACATATTCGCTTAAATGAAATTGCACAGTACAAAAGGGGCCATGCGATAGCAATAATAGTTTTGTTGCAGACCGAGGTACTTCGAACATTTGAAGGTCAACTCCATTTTTTAAAATGGATCGGTATGTATTTTTCTGTATCATGAAAGAGGAGCTTAAAACGAGTTCAACGACCTATAACAAGAGGTCATTGAAGGTCACTTTTTATGACCTTCAATGACCTTGTGTTATAGGTCGTTGAATTCGCTTTGAGCTCCTCTTTCATGATACAGACAAAAAAATATACCGATCCATTAAAAAAAATGGAGTTGACCTTCAAATATCTGAATATCTCTACCTGCAAAAAAACTATTATCGCTATCGGATGGCCCCTTTCGTACTCGTACTGTGCAATTTCATTTCAGCAAATATTTCTGCGAACCTTATAGTTTCGAAGATATCCAAGGTGCTAATAATTATTGATTCACCCTACACACGCACACACACACACACACACACACACACACACATCACTCCTCTCTCTCTCGCTTCGTCCCTCTCTAACGGACGATTAATTCAATCAAACAGAAAAATGTTTGTCTTTACGAAAATTCTATTTAATTTAAATTTAACAAATTAAATAGACAAATTTAGTGGATTTAACTAAATTGTTTTTTGAACAGAGGAAACCGAATCACAGATTTATTAGGAATAATAAAAAATGTACGCATAGAGTGGACAATATGTCTCGACGTTTTGACGACGCGCTAATATATAAAGTTTGCCTGGTGTTCGATAAGAGGTTAGGCGTGTAAAAGGCGCCAAACTGTATATAGGTCCAGTTACTTGACGATTGCTTGAAGCTAACCGGATCAGGCGAATCATTCAAGCCGCAAGTCCAGTTGCCTGACCATCGCCTGAAGGTAATCGTATCAGGCGAATTTATACAAGCCGTAAATCTGTTTGCCTAACTATCGCCTGAAACTGGCCGAACCAGGCGACTGGAGGTAACCGTAAATGCAGTTGCCTGACTATCGCCTGAAACCGGCCGGATCCGGCAAATCAAGGCACGCCGTAAATAAGACCTCCGTGCTACAGCATGATCAGGCCCGGATCAAATGTCAGACCAGCCTGACAATATTTCTACTCGGGTGGTGACGCATCTAAAGGGTGTCTCAAAATAAGCTGACATTTTAATTAATAAAAGGTATTATTTATTTGAAAAGTACGAATACTTTTATTTTAATGTACGATACAAATATGGAGGTTATGCGTGGAACACAATATCCGACAAATGGCCGCCTCGCCCCTGTTTGCAAACGTTCACTCTCTTGACCAAAATGTCAATAACATTTTGGCATAATTGCGAACTAATTTCATTAATAGTGCGTCCAATTGCTTCCTTGAGCTCAGGAACCGCCTGTGGATCATTGGCATACACTTTTACTTTCAGAAAAACCCAAAGAAATAAGTCCAATGGCGTTAAACACGACTATGAAACTTCGTCTGCCATAAATGCATTGTTTTGTTTTTTAATTATTATTATTATTATTGATGAAACAGGCGCGCAGGCCTTAGGACTGTCGTCCCATCTGGCCGGAACTGTATTGTTTTGCCCGCAGTGTAGGAGGTTGCGCCATCTTGTTGAAAGTAGTAGACATTTTTTTTAGTGAATTTTCACAATTTCTATGCGTCACTCGATCATGTAATTCTCCATAACAAAAGCTCGAAACTTCCAGTTGTCAAAAATGAGTACTCTATGTTCGCCACAGAAAAAATGACTCGCAATTGAAATGTCAGGTCATTTTGAGGTAGTCCTATCGCCCGGCATCAATCCATAGGATTTTCCTAATTTTTTCGAGCTTCACTAAATATATTAATGATCGTCTCTGTAAAATTTGAGGATCGTTTATCGACTTAATTACAGAGAAAAGAAATGTTAAAAATCCGTATTTTTTAAAGGGATTCCGAGACGACATACAAAAACGAAATTTCCGGTCGCTACAAAAGTGTAAATACGCTGTAAAAAATTTCTGTACAAAAATTAATACACAAGTGTAGGAAGTTTTTATGCGGATACCGCTTATGAAATTTCAGATACGATTTTGAAAATCCAAAACAAGTTATTTTAAAAATGAAAGTGTAGCTCCGTAATATTAATATACTTGTGCGTTTGAAAAATAATGCAAGTGTAAAGAAATAAACTTCCAAGTATATTGAAGTCAAGAACCATTTGCTGATATCAAAATACGACTGTATATTAAATTCAAGAATCATTTGCTAATATCAGCATTCGGGTGTGTATTAATTTTACGGAAACAAAGTATTACTTTTAATGCACACTGTAAAAAGCTTCTGTGTAAAAATTAATACACAAGTGTTTTTATGCGGACGCCGTTTATGAAATTTCAGATAATATTTTGAAAATCCAAAGCAGGTTATTTTAAAAATAAAAGTGTAGCTCCGTAATATTAATATACTTGTGCGTTTGAAAAATAATGCACGTGTAAAAAAATGTCCACATCCATGAATATTGAAATCAAGAACCATTTGCTGATATGAATATACGAGTGTATATTAAATTCGTTCGTATATTAAGTTCGTAAAATTCAATTCTTTTTTGCCTCAAATGTAGTGTAAATTTAATATAATTTTCACATTGTTTCATGTGATTTTCATCAGCGTTTATGATTTTTTTTTTCAATTCCAGTTTCGCACTTTTAAATAAATCTGTTGTGATCATGCATTGTACGTATCGTAAAATTCAGTTTCACATATATTATATTTTTCAGGCTGCTGTAAATAAATTTCAAACTTGTTTTGTATTTTCAATGCTCTGTTTTTTATAGTTGATTTATCATACATCTGTAGTAATTTTCAATCGAAGACACGGGTTGATGCAATACATTTTCCACAAATTTACAAACTTGTCTTTGAAATTCCATGTTGCATCTATTTAATTCTATACCCACGTTAGAATTTCATGTTCCTGTTTTTAATTTACGGTACAAGTGTTTCAAATTTAATTTCATCTACTGAGTTCGTAAAATGCTATTCCTTTGTATCTTGAATGTATTATAAATTTCATATAATTTTTTACAGTGTATTAGTGGGAAAAACCAGTGACCGAAAATTCTGCATTTGTCTCATTAACAATTTTCATATCTTCAATAAAATGCAATTTCGGTCCGTTAACGAATGACACGGCGCTCGCGCAAGTAAACGATTCTTGACTTTCACGTTCATAGTGGTTCTATTAATTCGCACAAAGGATAATTAAGGCGGTGTACTTTGAAAGGGTCACCGAGGTAGTTCTGTGAACACCTCATACCTACTGACTTTCCACCCGCTCCTTCGACGGGCCGGAGCCGTCAAAGGAAGTCTTCGCCCATACCCGGACGAGAACACGTCATTAGTGGGGATTACAATGAGCAAACCTCGGAAACTCCGAGAACATTTGAACACTACAAACGGAAAAATTCCCTCTATCCGATACGGAAAACATTATTTAACGGTTTACACCTAACTCGTGGCCGGAAACTAGCGGAATTTTCGTGAAGTTTCTCTGGGAAAGCGTGAGGAGGGTTTCAATTTTTTTTTAATTGAGGGGTCTTCTCACTTTAACCGCTAAAAAAGGCATTTTCATAATTTTTGTATAGGTTTATACTATAGATTTTGATATAAAAGTTGTTGCACTTAATAAAGACCCTTTCGAAATACATAAGAATTTTTTTCAATGTGTTCATGTAACCCAAACAAACTTTAAACGCGTTTTTCTCAAAACAACGTTTTTCGACTTCTTGTTGATAAAATCTTTGAACCTACAGAACCGATCCTTATGAAATTTTAACCACATATTCTTTACAACTCTAGCTATAGCGCATATTAAGATTTTTTTTTAATTTTGATATTTACTATTTTTTGCCAAAGACGGTGGAAAAAAACACGTTTTTTGTTGTTGTTTTTTTCCATAAATGTCCGACCTTTTGTTATTTTTGCATATATCAAAAATCGCATGATATGCGCTATAGTCATTAACATACTGAATCTAGAACCGCTTGTTTTTTTGTTTCGAATGATCCATCTTCGAGATTTCATCAACAGCGCTGACCAACATTTTTTCAGACTTTTTTAACTACCATTTCCGTATATAAATAGTGACTTGAATAATTTTTTTTTAATGTATTACGTAAGTGTATTTATTAAGTGTAACAACTTTTATATCAATATCTATAATATAAACGTATCAAAAAAGTGCACGAATGCCTTTGTAGCGTCTAAAGTGTGAAGACCCCTTAAATAATGGTTCTAGCCCTTCGACTACACACTTTTGCCACGAACCGCTGACTGCATGTGGGGTCGATCGGACCCCATCCATTTTCCCGATCGTTGTATTTCGGTAAATATGAATTTTTTTTTTTTGAGACTTCATTTTTCTCGTCAATGATCCTATTCTATCGCCCAAAATTTATTTTTCAAGAAAAACAAGATTGAACTATCCAAACATTTCGTTCAAAGTGGGAGACGCGTTGAAAAATACGTTCATCCATGAAAAAAAAATAATTATTTTTCAAAATATGAAAAAAAAAGTCCTTTGAGGTTTTTAAAAAGGAAGGTTTGTAGATACGATAAAAAGATAGTGTCGACCATGTTTCCAAAAAGTTATATTTATTCGGAGGTTTCAATTTTAAAGCATTTCCGGATAGTGGAAAATGAAACAAATTGGCTACTTCGGCAGATTAATTGTTGAAAACGTATATTTTCCGCATTTTTTCACTCTAATAAACATTAATATTGACACTACCGCAGTCGACGCATAAGTGCATTCGGTGCTCGTTGCACATGGCCCCCCTGCATAACGGGCGCCTGCTGTTAGTTTTATGATCATCGTTTTGAATACATAATTTATTATAGTAGCGCAAAATAAAAAAATATCTTCGAGCATTTTCTATTGTAACTCACTCACATGTGGTAATAGAATACCAAATGTCACGAAAAAAAATGTCTGTTTCGAATAAATTACCCCGTTTTGCCATACGGTCAGTTAAAAAAATTAATGAGATCAAAACGACCCACTGTGCAGTCGAAGGGATTAAGTATCTTTTACAAGAGCTCTATTTTTGTTAATAAAAAAAACTATGCAACGAAAAAAATGCCTTCCTTCAAGCACTGCTTTTCGATATGTAAAATGAGCTTGTCAACTTTGAAATTGATCAGTGCAGTGATTTTTTAGATATCGTGGTTACCGATTTTGAGAAAGTAATTTTGAAAAAAAAATGCCTTCCTTCAAGCACTGCATTTTGATATGTAAAATAAGCTTGTCAAATTTGAAGTTGATCAGTGCAGTGGTTTTTGAGATATCGTGGTCACCGATTTTGAGAAAGTCATTTTGAGAAATTTTTTCTGCAGGTATATAACCTCTTTGCTGAGTGTCCTGTTCAGTTTGACAATGAATAGGACTCACAGCACCGTTTTTCAGGGTAAACATCGGAAGCTCGACGTTTTTCGTGGGCTAATCGCATTACGCTTAGGGAAACTAACCGCTAATTTTTCGTACATATTTACATCTGCTAAAAAAAAGTGCTGCTACACAGCTGAAGAAATAGGTACGGTTCGACTAATTATCGGACTAGGCCCTGCCACTGTGAAAATGCGGATTTACAGCACCGTCATTAAACTATTGATATTTTTAATTGCAAATTTGTGCGAAAATCAAGCACCCTAGGTATAGGCTGTGCAAACGTGCCAACCTCGTAGACGGCACAAATGCTACCTACCTTACCCACATTCGGTAATTACGCCCAGGGACCTCAAACTACTTGGTCAGGATAATTAACAAAGAATACCATTTGTTCTTATTCTTGCAAATAATAATAAAAACTTCATATTGATTTGATATATATGATGAGAAATGATAAGTTTTTAGAAATGTCTCGGAAAAGACAAAAAAAACAGTGGAATTTTTTTAAAACAAAATAATATTTTATAAATGAGAAAATTAGTAAAAATGTTGTTTTCCGTTAGATTATAGGCAGTTTCAGTGCAGACTTTTTCGTTGCAGCGAATGAATTTTTAACTCTAATCGATATTCATCGTTGACAGTTTCTCGGGTCGATTTTGAGGTTATGAACGGGGCGCGTATGCTTCTAACTGCATGATACTTCTGCCAATCCGAGCATTATCATGTACCACGAATTACGACATTGCCGATTCGTCTCGCTTTAAGTAAGCGAGAAAAAATTATAGAAAGTACTTGCCACGAAGGATTGAGGGATCATCACAGTGTACGATGTTAAAAAAAAAAGATTTTTCATTTTGCATTATCCAATAGTTTAAACGGATAGGATAAACATGGGCGTGGCATTTATATGAAAAGTCCGCACTCGAAACTTTAAACGCGCTTTCCTCGAAATGTCGGTTTTCAAAACGGTGTACATTCTCAAAGAAAGAGTTTTCAAGGTGTCCGTCTCATTTTGAGACAACATTCTTCGCGCCATTATCTATCTTGCTATGGAAGCTATTTTTTAATCCTCATATTTTTTCAACGAAAAACTGTCGAAAAAATAGGCGAAATTCGATACCTTTCTTTCAAACCACCGCCATTTTGTCAATTTTTATTTTTAAAAAACTCCATAGCAAGATAACGGCTTTCATACTGATTAATAATCTTTTTACAAATTTTTGTTTCAGATAGTATTTACGGCCACAACCGTATACACCATGAGGGCTCCTTTTTTCGAAGACATTTTCAACCGTTAAAAAAATGTGAAAAAATCAAAATAAACGTTTAAAGTTTTATTTTCTATTCTTCATGAGTGCTTTGATTTGACATAAAAAAATCAGACTGATGAGCATATTTCAACCATCGAACAAAAAATACACTGTAATGGTCTCTTAAGGAGGTTGCTCAGCTGTCGCGAAATAGTAAGAATTTGCGGAAATTTATTGATGATATTTGCGAACAGGTGTTACGACTCCCTATAAAATTTCAAGTACTTCGTCTGCGTGATTGTTGAGCAATTAATTATTGGAGTTAGGCTCTTATACACGGGCGACATAGCAAAAGCTTCACGAGAACTCTAATACGACTGTCGCAACATAGTAAAAATAGTAAGAATTGAATGGAAATAGGCGGAAAAAATTCTTAAGATTTGTTATGAATAATTTCAACGAAGAGTACAGCGTTTTGTCTGTCTCGTTATCGAGATATTCGTGAAATAAAACAGGAAATTTCAGCTGATTCGCGTAAAACGATAAAGCGCCCTACGGCACGTGGCAACGCTGCTGTCAAGTCGGCCATTTTGAATTGGCGCCAAAATTTGAAACGCACAAACTATTGCTTCCTTGCTATAAATTTCTTATCGCGGTTTCATAAAGAATATTTAAATATTTCGAATCATTCTTTAAAGAAGCTGCAGTGCACGTGTTTCGACATAACCTTCAAATCAATTACGCGTCGTGCCTCGACTGCGCAGTCATTTTCCGGCTCAACTACTTTTTTTCCATCGCTTTCCAGATTGCACTTGCTCCAACCGTCGATTGTACTGTTTTTCTGTTTGCATCTTTCCCTTCCATCTTTTCATTTTCGCCGAACAAAAAAGCGGAATTCGCGACGGCTGCTTGACAGCTACGCGCTCACGATGCGGCGTTCGTATCTGAGCTCAGTGATACAAGTTACTGAGAACCAAATTGCGCGTTTGCCACATTTCAACTTGGTTAATAACTTATTCGCGATGTAAATAAACAAAAAAAGATTAACAACATTTCTAAACAGTCTGTTATATGCAATCCACATATTTATTAGCTGAAACTTATTTATTTGCCGTAATCGAAAATTTGATTATTCGGGGCTGGCAACCGTTACAGGCGCCCGTGTTTAAGCATATGCGTTCCCCTCTTGCTGCCTGCCCCCATGGAAATTTATGTATGTAAAATATATGCAGAAAATATATGCTACGTATATATATATCGTTCGCATATATAGTGACAAAAAATAGAATAATACGTATATATTCTGTATATATGCACCAAATATATGACGCATACATGACCCATATATTTTAGATATATTTTTCTGACCAAAAAAATATATGCTACGTATAAACACTATATATGATGCATATATGAGGCATATACGACGCATATATTTTCGATATATTTTCAATCTATTTTTTTGTCAGAAAAATGTATAAAAAATGTACGCGTCATATATGACACATACATTTTTGATACATATTCCTGACAAGAAATATATGCTGTGAACAAACACTATTACAGTTAAACTTAATAAAACTTGATTTACAGTTAAAGTACACTATTACATATAAACAATATATACACCCACATGAAAATAAAATATATAAAAAATATATCGAAAAATATATAAAACATGTATTAAATATAATTGGTTCGAAAAATTGGATATGCCAATTATATTTTTGGGCAAGAGTAAAACCTATACGATATATAAATATAAATCCATTTAAGATACATCTTAAATATATCAAACATACAAACTGAATGTATGTTTTATATATTTTAAATATGGTTGGTTAAGCAACTTGAGTAACAGATGACGTTGCAAATCAAAAACATCTTCAAGTCGGTATCTCGCGAAGACCTAGACGCACTAGCCGGAATAAATGATCGGACAAAAAAATTGAAGGTTATGTAATCTCGTAATTCTATTCGATTATCGCTCTCTATGCGAACGCAATTAAGTAATTGATCCGATAATGTTAGTTACTCTTGTAAATCCACATATTTCTCAATAAACTAACTGTGTGTATTGTACGATATGTAGACGATACGAAAATTAATTTAACGAGTAGAACTAGCTCAGTGGGGAAGGTCCCAGCTCATCACTCAGAGGTCCCGGGTTCGAAGCCACCTTACGGCGTGTAAGCGTCTGATGTAATTTTAATTTGAACCATTAATATATTTGAACCGCAAATACTATAATCGTAATTAAGGACAAGAAAAAAATATCGTAAAAGGGTGCAATGATGTAAATAACGTCATAACAAAATTTTTAAGAATATTTCAAGTATAGTTTAAATATATTTCAAGTATATCTTAAATACACGTTGAATATATTTCAATAATATTTTAAATGTAGTATGAACATATTTCATGTATATTTTTAACGGAGTATGAACATATATCGTGTATATTTTAGATGTACTTTAAATACATTTAAAGTATATTTCAATTATAAGTCGAATACAGTTAAAATACATTTGTAGTATATTTTGAGGGTATTTTGAGTACATTGTAAGTATATTTTCAATATAGTTTGTGGCATATATGTATATATGTGGTATGCATGCAGTGCGTATGCAACATATATGCTAAATATATGTGGTATATATGCAGGGTAAATGCTACATATATCATTGATATATGGTACAGTGATATACAGTAATACCACGCATATACATGTCATATATAAAAACGTTACGAAAATTAGAATTTGGCACATATATGCAACATATATTTTCAATATATGGCATACATTTCACATATATTACAATTATTAATAAAATAAATTTGCCGTATATTTTTGCGTATATAAATTTCCATGGGGGTGCCCCGCAAAGACCCTGAGCAGCCTCCTTGGGGAAAAAAGCAACCGTTATTCGAGGACTCGGCGAAATCGTGGTAGGGTGTGCAGGAAACTGCAGCAAAGCCAAACGAAGGGGATAAAAACGATTGAGAAAATCCTGTGCCTAGCTGGGTATCTCGGTCGGTAAGACTCGCCCGATCGCGCGAAACTGACAGAAGGACGAGTTGAAAGAAAAAAAAAGAAGACGATCCAGCAGAAGCTCCGGTCACTCGCCGAACCGTGAGCTATCGTCGTCTATTCGTCGGATATCGAGAAAGATCGACGTGGATGCTCGAAAAAAACGTTTGTAAGACAGGAGTATATGTGGGTACTCGGGCACTGTGTTGTGTTGACGATGCCGTGATCGAGTGATCACCCGAGTCAGACAGAGCGAGAGAGCGAGAGAAAGAGAGAGAAAGCGAGAGAAAGAGAGAGAGATTTGTGTACACCTCGCACGTGTCACGTGACACTAGCTGTCCGTCACAGCGGACAGAGCGTGAACTGAGAATTTGTCGTAAGAGCTCGACGAGAGCCCGCTGAGCGAGGAGCATCTCTCGCTTCCACGCGATCTTTTTTCCCGCGACATTGTATGTGCGCGTGTGCGTGTACGTCACAACAAAAATAATTCGCATTCCTTTTTTGTCTCGCGCGGGGCTGCGATTTTCCCGTCACGTAACATGACGAGAATATCATTTTGATCTTTCGGCCGCGAAGTAATCCTTGCACAAGTGCGTGTGTTTATTTTATTCGTACGTTTGGAAAAATGTACGAGATACGATATGGGTAGAGCCGGTGGGCCGCCGTCCGGGCGGAGCGGCGAACGCTCCAAAAAAATCGGCCAGGTTAGGACGAAGCGCAAAAAGCGAAAAAGAGACCTCGAGGAACTGCATCGTAATGTACTCGAGGCTAAACGCTGTGCGGTACGTACGTATGCGCTCCGTTATTGTGTCGCGATACGTTTGTCATTTAGGTTGATCGTGCGATTGCTCCTTGATAGTGGTTTACGTGAATTTGGCGTGTTTCCTCGTCTCTCGTTTATGTACTTCAATATTATAGTCATTCGTGTCGCTCAGTCTGCTGCTCCTCTCTCTTTCTCTCTCCTACGTACACACTATTTATCACTCATATGCTACGTGTGAAATGTAAGGAGTATATAATTCTGAAACAAATTTCTATTTCAGAAAAAAAAATCGGTTTGTACGTAATTTAAAAAAAATGTGCTGTGTTTTACTATTCCGCAACGAAATGGATGAGATTATATTTCATTAAAAAGGAGCGTTTCCGAGCAATTAAATTGAAACGTATATGAGGCTAAATGGTTTACGTAGATTTGAGGGATTTAGATGCTATGTATTTTGTTTTTAAAAACAGAAAATCCTTATATCTTTTATGTATAATAATAATAATAATAATAATAATAATAACAATAATATATTATTATAATATAACAAAAGTTTTTCTCACATAACAGAAGTTAACAAACGAATAAATAACAAAAGTTTTTCTCACATTATTCGGAAAAAAAATTCGGAATATTATTACACATATATTATACATATATTATTATATTATATTATTATATTATATATTATATTATAGATATATTATTATACGTATATTATTATTATATGTAACATATAATAATAATAATAAAATATGTGAAATCCTACATTTATTATTACATAGACATGTAATATAGACATTCAATTATTATTATATAGTATAATTCTAATGATTTCCGTAACAACAACAACAATAATAATATATCAACGTCGTTGATACGGAAATTATTATTACTATTATTATTATTATATAATCCTGCATCATTATTACGACCTTGGCGTTTGCATCGTTGAAATGCAACGAAATCTTTATTTAATTTTTTTCCTTCCTCATTTTCATTATCAAAATCTTTTCTCACATATGTAGGCTGAACATCTCTAACACGGATGCTGAAAACCATTTGAGTATGGTTTTAAAGTTTTAAAGTTAAACATTTTTTGACTTTTAAAGTTTTAAAAGTTTCTAAATTTTCAATAAATCGGCGAATTATTTCAAGATTTTTTTTTTACTAAGAAGTGATTTTGCGTCAAGTTTGAAATTTCTGTCATTTCTGTCATTTACTGTCAACTGTGTCGACTTTCGCTGGCATGATCTTGACATGAGGGCCGGGTTAAATTTCCGAACTTTGAATGCGCCGACGATTTAAAATACCTAATTTTAATGTTCCGAAATTACAAGGTTCGTCAAGATTATGTCAGCGAAAGTCTACACAGTTGACTGTAAATTATGTAGAACGTATAACACTGTCTAGACAAATTTCAAAATTAACGCAAAATGACTACTTAATAAATAAATAAAATTCTTGCAATAATTCGTCGATTTATTGAACATTTTGAAACTTTTAAAACTTCCATAGCCGAATTATTTTGACGGTGGCCAGATTTTCGGAGTTTTGATCTTTCGGGGTAGTATATTTTCGGAGTTTTGAGCATTCTGATCATTAAAAATTCGGAATTTTAACACGGCCCCATTTCAGAGATCTGAATGTGCAACAATTAAAAAAGAAATATTCAAAATATTTTTGCAAAATAAAACTTTAATATCAATCATTATTGTTATTATTTTTTCCAGTTTTGTAACGATTATTATCATAATTGTTATTATTATATATTTTTTTCCTTTCTAATTAATTATCATTATCATTGTTATTATTATTGTTAGTATTACGTAATACTATAAACTATATATTATATTATATTATATATACATGCAATGTACATTATTATCCAATACTATTTACATAGTGTAATGAAAAATTGGACAATATATTTTACGAATTATTGTATACTTTTTTAATTAGAGAATATTTTTACTTTTTTGGACCCAAAATGACGTGTGCACTCGTATATTGTCCTCAGCGGCAAACTTAACGACGAGTCTGCCGCACACTGCACATTGACATTGACTAATCGAATGTTAATTTTTTTTATGCTCACATTACAATTTGCAGCGTGTCGGAGCGACGCAGCACAGAACAAAGCCGAAGACGAATTTCGCGAAAGTTTTGAGTAACTTTGCCGACAAGAGACGTGATAATGTAATACATATTTTTACGATTGCTCTTTCTTATTTTTTTTTTTTTTTTGTCAATTTAACGCAATTTTTTTGATTTATATTATTATCTCGCGAACGAGACACATTGCAAGAGATACGAATATTGATCGATAGGAGAATTAACGCTGCTTTCTCGCTTGTAGGAGGAAGGAAAGGAGACATTTGGGGATGGCAAGTCAAGGAGAAAAAAGTCCAGAACAATATGCGACAGACTTTTGCCCGAGCCGGTATTAAAATTACTTTGTTCCCGAGCGCGAACTTTTGCCTCTTTGATGACCGATAAAACATTCTAAAATTTTCTCAGTACCGCATTAGTTACCTCAAGAATGCTAGTTGGAAACGTCGATGATGCTGAAGTTTGCATCGTTGGAATGCAACGAAAATGAATTCTTTTTAATTGTTCACTTTTTTCGACCGGATTAGCCTGTGCAAATCACTTAAACTGTTTGACGTACTTTTATTAGAGATTTTCATCCTAATTTGCACAAAAAAATGCTTAGGATAATGATAAATATAATGAAATGAAAAATGACGGAAAAATATCGTTGCGTTGCAATGATGCAAAATTCAACGTCATAAACATCGAGTGGACAACAATGAAATAAATTGTTGCATTAATGGATTAAATTTATCGGTCACGTTATTTATAAATGATGGTGAGTTTTGAGTCGTTTGAATGCAACGGAAATTCTTTTTATTTTGATTTCTTTCTACTAATTATTACTCACATTTTGTTTGTGGAGATTCGAGTTACTGATCTCTAATGAGGAACCTAAAAAAAGATTCGCCTGATTTTCGAAGTCTGAATCTGTCAATAAAATATTGGAGCCATTAAGGAATCATCACAGTGTGACGGGTTGAAAAATAGCTGATATTCGAGATTTTTTTCGACAGTTAAAACACGCCAATAAGTCTGATTTTTTTAGGACAAATCAAACCACTCATGAAGAACAGAAAAGAAATTTTTAAACGTTCATTTTTATTTATTTTCACATTTTTTGACGATTGAAAATGTCTTCGAAAAAAGAGGCCTCACGGTGTGCACGGTTGTGACCTTAAATGTGATCTGAAACAAAATTTGTAAAAAGATTAATTCCATACTAATATTGATCAGTATGGGGGCCACTATCTCGCTATGGAGGTTTTTTAAAAATCCAAATTGACAAAATGGCGGCGGTTTGAAAGAATATATCGAATATAGCATATTTTTTCAACAGTTTTTCGTTTTAAAAAAAGCTTCCATAGCGAGATAGAGAATATCGTGAAGAACGATGTGTCAAAATTGGAGACGAATAGCTTGAAAAATCTTCCTTTGAGAATGTACACCGTTTTGCAAAAACGACATTTCGAGAAAAACGCGTTTAAAGTGTCGAGTGCGGAATCTTCGTATAAATTGTCTACTTACGATCAATCAGCGATACCAGGTCTATATTTATAAGCGTCTGTACTATCGGATAATGCAAAAAATCGATGTTTCGAAAATTTTACACTATGATGATTCCTAAAAAGAATGATTGTTCATTGAATTTTAACAATACGAACTTCAACAACACATTTATGATTTGTAATTTTTTCTGCTGCCAGATGGTTGGTATGTACCAGAATGGAGCCAAGGGCAGAGAAGTCCGCAGAGGTAACAATATTGCATGGCCAATTAAAATCTATTAATTAAAGCTCATTCACGGTGTACGATAATAACATTTTTTGGTACATCGTGGAATGTGAAATTCTACATGTTCGTTAGACAATATTTTGGTTGTGATATTTGCAGAACATTGACGAAAAATGAATGAATAACAATTCTTCAAAATCAATTCTACAATAACGATAATGATAATTAATTTCGCCGAATTTTTTTTTCCATTAATCTGCAACTGAATGGGCTAATTGTGTGACAATGTTGCCGCTGATTTATTTTGTTCTCTCTTTTTAATTGGTACTTGCCTCGTTAACAGCCGCGGGTCGTTTGAACGAAATGAACGTTGCTCGTTTACGGGGCAATGTCTTGAAGCTTCTGAAGGGTGACGAAACGAACGTCAAGTGAGTACTGGGTTCCATTTATATATATATATGTCCGAAAATCTTTTCGCGAATCTCTCGAGCATGAAAGGCGAAAATTAACGGTCGACAGAGCTCCGGTGCTATTGATCGACAATAATAATAGAATTAAATAGAAAAAACGAAGCGGGGAAAAAAGAAGAAAAGAACCAAAACCTTTCGATAGATCGTCGTGGGAGAGAGAGGGGGACGGGAAGGAGGAGAGGGCGAATCCCGATCGTTCCTTGGACGATTCCGATCAATCGGATTGCCAAATCGTAAAATCCCGCCGCGCCAAAGACGGCCCCATCCTCGGAAACACAAAGGGGTGAGTGCACGAGCTTCCCTTTAATTTGAAAAAAAAAAAGACGAAAATCACTGTGGGAATAGTTACGATTGAACGAGATACTAAAGGGTGTCTCAAAATAATCTGACATTTTAAATTGCGCGCCATTTTTTGTGGCAAACATACACTGAGAAAAAAGTGTACAGGGGCCGCCCATAAATTACGTAACGCAAAATTTCCCAATTTTTGACCCCCTCCCCCTCCCCCACGTAACGGGACCGTTACGCTTGGCCAGAATACCCCCCCCCCTCTATTCCGTTACGTAACGGGTGCTTTGTCGGCAATAATTGCGATTTTTTTTTTCATAAACATAACTAATTATGGAAGGATCGTGTTTATATTCATTTTATGAAGTATATGTTCGTCTAGTTTATACCAATTTTTATGACAAAATCTGGAAAATTAACCAAGATATATGCCTTGATTTGAAGACGAAAAAAAAAAATGTCTTCATTATCCCATCGATATCTTTATGAAATGTTATATGTGAATTGAAGGTCAACAATTTATCGATAATTATACAACTGTAGCTATCGTTATGCGTAGCCGTTTTTTTTTATTTTGTTTCTTTTTTTACATCATGCCGACAGTTTGAACATTTTTTTCTATTTTCAAGGCCATTTTTCTGTATTCAAGCAGTATTTAAAAATAGTAATTATCGAATGTTAAAAACGCGGATACGTACAGCCTTAATCACTGCGATTACAAAAGTGTTTTTAAAAAAATTGAAAATCGGTTGATAAGTTTTTAAGTATTCGCTCGGACAAGGTCGAAAAAACTAGTTTCGACAAAAACGCGTTCAGCGTTTTCGTTCCGTGTTTCTTGATATAAAGTTACGATTTTTTTCTATAACATTGATACTATCATTGAAGTATCTAGTCGCGGGCGATATGACGATTCTTCATTTTCATGATAGTTCACAAAATAATAAGAGCCTGTACTTTATCTATTGTAAATGATGCCACACCTGTAGGGACTGAGACCACTAACCGATCGCGATACCTGTTCTCACTAAAGTGACTATAACTCCGTCAATTTTCGGGCTTGTGAATAAAAATGTTGCCAACATATTTTTCAATACATGTACTTTCGAGAATTATTTTTAAAACATGGCGTTCAAATTTTGCTTGGGGGATGTGGGGAAGCTACTGTGCAAGTTCTTGCACAGTGATTTTCCCCCTTAATTGACATTGCGTATAGAAAGCCGTGAGCTGTCCACGGTAAAATTGCACTCGAGGTTCAAATTAGAAATTGAACGTGCAAAAATTTTGCTACTTCTGGCAGTTTTAAAATCGTGACGTAACGCAAACGTTGGCCCCCTCCCGTACGTAGACCGTAACGCCTGGCCGACCCCCCCCCCCCCCCCCCCCCCCCAATTGCGTTACGTAACTTATGGACGGCTCCACAGTATTTACTAAAAACGCGCAGGGTAAAAAAGAGTATAGTCAAATTCCCTATAGTTCATTATCACCGCAATTATACTATGGTTGACACAACCATAAGCGAAAAGTATATCTAAACATGCAACTTTGGTGGCGTGCTCGAGTATCTATTATCCCCGAAATAACTACGAACTATTGTAAAAATATTAACTGAATTAACTATATCGATATAGTAAAGCCTTTCACAGTAGTTAATAGTTATTTCGGTGATACTAGATAATCAAACAAACTAACAAAATGGCATGATCAGATAGATGCTTATAGTTGGGTTAACCATATTATTACTGCGATGTCAATAAACTATAGGGAATTTAACTACGCCCACTTTTACCATGGACGTTTTTTTAATAAATACTACGGACATTTTTCTCAGTGCAAGTTTTTACTGTTTATATGGTTAACATTGACACTTGTTGAGTATAAATTGTTACAAGATCGTACGAAAAGTGACTACACGAGCAAAACTATGGTAATCTTATAGTGAAGACGTAAATCATTTGTGGAACTTGTCAATAAAGTAGAGACAGCGGTACCACGCTATGATCGATGTCGATGTATTAGCGCATTAATTTATCAGTTTTTAAAATTCGATATTTCGAAAACTATTGCGCCGCAAATCCACTTAAGCAGTGACATATATTATTAAAACGACGATCTGTGCAAAGTTCCACCCATATCGGAGGTAACAGCTGTTCGGAATTGCAGTTGGAGTTGCTTTGATCTGTTGTGCCAAATCTACGATCAAAATAACATAAGTATTCGGTAGCATAGCGGCAGCGTGCGTGGTATAGATAGGTAGGTCGTAGGTTCGAATCCACGTTCAGGCGAAATATTTACTTCGATAGGAATCATTTCAGGAGGTCAGTGAATAACAAATTATGATAAACGATCATACAAGTAGTATTCTCAATTGAGAATTTTTGAATTTATCAAATATTATATACGTTTGGTAGGCATACCATTCAATATGGTAAAAATCACTATTTTTTATAGTGTAAGGAAATATCCATTTTATGAAAACCTACTGTATTATGTAGCATTGAACAATCAGGGTATGCTCGTAACATTGTTGGTTGCGGTTAGAATATGAGCATAGTTAACACAACTGCTAAAATATCATAAGCAGTACTATATTTTAGGCAGTAACCATGACTATAAAATATTTATGTCCCTTCAGGGTAATATAATAATTGCACAGATATAAAAAAATTCGTGTCGCCTATTTTTACCCATTCTACAAGCATGCCAAATTTCATTGAAATCGGTAAGATCGACCTCGCAACCTTTCCTCGTTATTAGCAAACGTTGGTCTTCCAGTATTTTTCTGGTTGTGTATCGGCTGGCAAATCTAATATATATTTTTTTTCTACGGTTAACTGAATTGTGAAATTTGAATATCTATTTAATTTACGTAATGAAATAGATTACTTTGAAGTGTGCATCATTGGAATGCAACGATTATTTTTCTTCATTTGTCATTGCTTTACTTTCATGATCCCGAAGCCTTTTTTGCGAATTGAGGTCATAAATCTCGAATGAAAATACTTGAAAACGTTTAAGTGATTTTTCACGGCATAAATCGGTCGAAATAATACAGTCGTGCTGAATATTGAAATCGGAAAAAAATAGAATAAGGTTAGTTTTTTGACAGGTAATGTTGTAGGTGCTGCGGGTGCTAAATCCTAGTTTGCCTAAAAATCGCGGTGCAGGGTTTTTTTAGGGGTTGAAGGGGGATGGGGGTGGATTAACGCCGAAGTACAATTCCTACGAGGTTGACGCCGGGAGACAAAATGTTCAGAAAAATCCGGGCTTTATTTTTGTCCAGCCGAAGTCGTGAAAGTTGATTTTGGAGGTGAAAATGTGGGGTGAAATTTCGAAAAATCAGTTCTAATTCGACCCAAACAAACTCTTTAGGAAAAATTCATACAATTTTTGCTTCAATGAGAACGTTGTAGTCCTTGAAAAAAAAGCGTCGATCGAGTGTTTGATCCTCCCTCTCCGATAATATATTCACCCCCAAAAAGATTGTTGAAATATTGAAAAAAAAAATTGTTTATTAACGGCGGGGTAAAGTTAATTCGGCGAAAAAAGGCATGTTTTTAAGATTTTTTTTGGCGTAACGAATAATGTTCGTTTATTGAAAAATTTACATATAATAAAGTAACATTTGAACAACATTCTCCTAAATTTGCATTGCAAAATATTCAAAATTGAGCGAGTGAAAATTAAACCCCGGAGGCGCCTCGAAAAAAAGTTGGTTTGCGGTGTGCACCATAACTCGCAACAGAATCATTTGAAACAAAAAAATCAAAATGCATTTGTTAAAAAAGATGTTTCTCGAGGTAATGACGGGAGGATTTTTTTTTTCGATTTTTCGATTTTTCGTAGCACTTGGGAGCCAAAAACCCGATTGTCGCTAAAAAATCGGCTAATTTGTTGTTGAAAAATGAGTAATTATTTAAAAAAAACAAAAAAGCTCTCGACAATACCTGGTGAATTATGTGAAGAAGTACTGTGCAAAATTTCAAAGCGATTGGTCCAGTAGATTTTGAGTTATCGTCCACACGGACTTCAAATATGACAAGTCTCAGAAAAACGGTTTGAAAAACGCAGAAGAGAAGAGAACGGCATGGAGCAATAGACGCTCAAATACTCGTAACTTCGTCAATTTTACTCCGATCGACTTGAAATTTTAACTCAATATTCTTGATATATTATGCATTCATTAAAAAAATTAAACCAACATGAAAAAAAAAAATTTAAATACTTTACCCCGCCCTTAAATAACTCAGAAACAATCGATTTTTTAGGGATGGTATAAATGTACGAAATGTAGAGAATAATTTTCTCTATATTTTCGTTCCTATAGACCACCCGTGAATTTTGCTTTTTCCAACCACTCTCAGAGGTTGAAACTTCAAAGTGAAATTCTGGGAAAATTATGTCCACCAGCGCCCCCTCCTGGGTACGTCAATCAAAACGAGTGTCTGTGGACACCACTGCTGAAGGGGTCTTTCGGAATCTGCAAACACCCGAATGACCATTCTACTGTTTCTATAAAAGTGGCAGGGATTGGTTTGTAAAATCCAGCAAGGACATGCCCAAAAAAGGAAAACGTAAAAATAAAAAAGTGAAGGTCGCAGCCGTGTTATTTGAGCGTGAAATCTGACGAACACACCCACACTTATCCACCTATCCGTAATGTTATCCTATCGTTTTTCGCTTTACCGACTCTGCCGAGGGTAAAATAAACAATAAAAAACCAAACGACCCTTCAGAACCGAGGGATCCTCAGCAATATTGTTTCACCTACGAGCCGGGCCAATGAACCGCAAAAAAATGTTTGCGGATTTTCCGTGTTTCCGTTGGACAGCATCCAACAATTGTTTTTCTCTCTCTCTCTCTCTCTCTCCTTCTCTCCCTCATAATTTCCACTATTTTTTTATCCGCTGCTCGCAAGGCAGTCTTTGAAAATCGGTCGACGATCCCGCTCGAATGTCAATAATTCACGTGCGGCCGATTGTTTTTTCAAGCGTCGCCGTCGTTAGGCGGCCAATCCGCGAGGGTCTGAGAACGTCGAAGGTGGGCGGTGAGGAGGCGAGCAGGATCGAGACGAAAGACGAAGCGACCGAGCTATTGCCACGTCAAAGGGACGAGGACAAGTGCAGGAGGAGATTGTTCGAGCCGGATGACGATGAGGACGAGCCTACCAAAAATAGTTTTGGGATTATCGATCGGCCGATGATAACCGACCACGAGATACGGTTCGTGCTCCACTTTGATTCACGTGCGAATTTATTGAAATGTGTACTCGCCCGTAACGCGCGATAAAAGGCCACTTTACTTTTTCTCTATTTGCTCTTTTAAGATTCTCACCAAGGAGGATCGAAAGAGTGCCTTGCGCGAGGGATCCGAAAGTTATCGATGATCGTGAGCAAAGGACTGTCCCGAGGAACGATAAATCTCGAAACGATGAAGAGAACGGAGCGCAGCGGAATCGAGCGAACGACAGAGCTTCTTTAAATGCCAATTTTTGGGGCCGGTCCCCCGTGACGTGTTACGAGAGACTCTGCGCCGAGATTTCCATACAGAACTTCGAGGACAAGCCGTATCATCGACAGAGAGGTACGAGTGTTAAGGGGTAAGGCCACTGTAACGGCCCAAAAAAAAAGGTTTTTTCACTAATTTTTTGCTCCCGAAATTGAAGGTATTTGAAAAAAAACTTTTAATGGTGTTATCGGGCATACATTAAACTTTATTATAAAATTTTTTTACAGTAAAAAAAAAACAAAATGGCGGTTCCACAGCTATCTTCCCGGGACATGTTTTGCTTCCAGGGCTCCGCGGCACGCAGCACCACTGGTGCACTTTTGAATCTAGAACAAAAAAAAACCATTAATCTAGAGGGCTATAGCTAGAGAATGTCGATCGGATTTTAAAAAGTATCAATTTTTGTGGATTTGGCGTGCGTTTGAAAAAAAAAATTGATTTTTGACGAAAAAAACGGCAAGTTTTTTGTTAATAAAAAATCAATAAATAAAGTTCTTGAAAATTCCGATCGACATTCTCAAGATAATGTAAATGTTCACATCTGGTTAAAATTTCAAGTAAAAAAAATGAAAATTGTTCGAGTTATGCTGCGTGCCATTTTGAAAAACCATGTTTCGAGAAAAACGCGTTTAAAGTTTTGCGAATAGTTTTTTATTGGAAAAAATTTAAAAAAGAAGTTAAAAGGATTTAAACTATTTTTAAACTAGAGGGTTTAAACTATTTTTTAAGCCAATAAAAAAAAATCGATTTTTCAAAAAATTTACAGTGGCCTTACCCCTTAAAGTTTCAATTAGCCGGTCGTTTACACAACGGATTCTTCTCTTTCAACGCTCATATCTCAGTCAATTTTGTTCGGATCGACTTGAAATTTTCAGGACATATTCTCATATACTTATACTTCAAAAGAATGCAATAAAAAAAATCGATTTTTTCAAAATCGCAAGTGGGGGTAACCCCTTAAAAAAATATTGTTTTATTCAAAAGTTGTAGGTATGTGAACTTAAGGGGAGATATACACCTAGGAGCCGGTAAAAAACGGTCATTTTTGTGAATTTTTTCAAGGTAAACTATTTGAAATTTCGGATTGGGGTTTTAATTATCTAAAATTAACATTCAAAAATATGTTTAATTTTCTTTATTTAAAAATATCAAAAATATACAACGATATTGTATGATCCTTGGAGCGTCGTAAAAAAATCTGCGTATACGGTGCCCACTGGCGTTTCTTCAAAAATCATCTGAAAAACAAACCAAAAAGATTATCAAATTAGATACTATAATCTAGTACTTGTCATAGCCGATTTTGAAAATATCGATTTGTGACAAAATGGCGGACGTTTGAACATAAATAGTGATTTTTGGGCCAAAAATTAGTTATTATTTTGCCTATAAAACAAAAAGTAAGTAACGGAAAAAAATCACATGACAAGTACTGGATAATGGTGTATAGAATAACCACAAAAAACCTCAAGGCAATCGGTTCACTGGTTTTCGAGAAATTTTGGATACCGATTTGAAAAACGTGGTTTTGAGAAAAACGCGTTTGAACATTTGGCAATGAATAAATCATGAAATTTGGCAACTTACATGGAATCATTGATACCAGGCCCATAGTGTAGGTCTTCTACGGTCGACGGAATGTTCATAGCTTCTAAATCGATCTTTTCGACCATTTAGGCGTATATCTCTCCTTAAGAAATGAATTTTCAGTGAAAAATTTCGTTATAACTGCTCATAAACTGTTCAAAGAAATAAAAGTTTTCGATTAATCAGAAATTCCGTACGTACTTCTCTGCGAAATGCAATTAGAAACATAACTTTTAAATTTGAAGTAAAACGAGTGAAAATTGTTGAAGTTATTTGTCACGCCAACTGGAGAAAAGCTGTTTCGAGATGTTTTGAGTAGTCGGCCATTTTGTACATCGAAAAAAAAAAAATATATTTTTTTCTAACAGCTTGATATTCATACCGAATAGGTGTGTAATTAATTTTATGAGTGAATCACTTTTTCATACGAATAAAAATTGTTAAATTCGCAGATGATCGTATACCCGTTACTGTGGCCTAACGCCTTAAGGAGTAAGGCCACTGTAACGGCCCAAAAAAAAAGGTTTTTTCACTAATTTTTTGCTCCCGAAATTGAAGGTATTTGGAAAAAAAACTTTTAATGGTGTTATCGGGCATACATTAAACTTTATTATAAAATTTTTTACAGTAAAAAAAAACAAAATGGCGGTTCCACAGCTATCTTCCCGGGACATGTTTTGCTTCCAGGGCTCCGCGGCACGCAGCACCACTGGTGCACTTTTGAATCTAGAACAAAAAAAAAACCATTAATCTAGAGGGCTATAGCTAGAGAATGTCGATCGGATTTTAAAAAATATCAATTTTTGTGGATTTGGCGTGCGTTTGAAAAAAAAATTGATTTTTGACGAAAAAAACGGCAAGTTTTTTGTTAATAAAAAATCAATAAATAAAGTTCTTGAAAATTCCGATCGACATTGTCAAGATAACGTAAATGTTCACATCTGGTTAAAATTTCAAGTAAAAAAAATGAAAATTGTTCGAGTTATGCTGCGTGCCATTTTGAAAAACCATGTTTCGAGAAAAACGCGTTTAAAGTTTTGCGAATAGTTTTTTATTGGAAAAAATTAAAAAAAGAAGTTTCGGAGAAACTTAAACTATTTTTTATTTTAAACTTAAACTATTTTTTAAGCCAATAAAAAAAAATCGATTTTTCAAAAAATTTACAGTGGCCTTACCCCTTAACGTAATTTGGCAACAACGATTGTGCATAGCATCTTTGCTATCATGACATTTGTTCCACTCTCTTGCAATCAAACAGGAGATACCTTTAGGCGAGAAAAAAATTGCCGATTTTCGTGATTTCCTTTTAAAGAAAAGATTTCTTCATCATTTTTGAGACTTAGGGTATTATTAGTATTTTTGGCAGTTAGACGTTTTAGGATTGAAAATGCTTTCAGCATTGAACATGATTTGAAAACCGTATGTCTTTGTTGATGTGGGCTGGGCATAGGGGTCTGAATTAGCTGGATGTCACACGAAACTAACGCTACCCCCATTCCGGTTGTCGTAGAGTGGGGGGATCTGCGACAGATGGGTGGGGGTCAAAATATCGAATGACCAAGTATCGAACGACAAAGATTTCGAAACGACAGAATTGTGAACTGTCAAAATAACGAAGCTTAAATTATTCGAAATTTTATTCTTTGACCGATGACGAAGTCGAATAAGCATTACACCAAAGGATTATACATTCGAGCGCTCATTTATTCGAGATCATACATTCAGATCGTCTGCAGTTCGAGTCATACAAATACAGATTCGAACAATCTACGACATTCGTATCTTCGAAATAGAAAAAAGTGAGTATCTAAAATTCGTAATACCGTCTATAGCAAAGAGCCATATATCGAGACTACAAACTTCGAATGTGTAGAGCTTAGAAACGCAAATGATCGATGCTCCGAAATGACGAATACCCAAATGGCGAACATGGCATGGCTGCCTGACCCGACCACGGTCTTACATACAGGTCTGGAAACGACTGTGGTGGGGGTAGGCACCGTTAACGAACCCACGTTTGTTTCCAATTTTCGCCACTACGTGGCATTGCTATCGGCGTGTACGTGTGCGACAAGGACAGAACAGCTTCCGTTCGTCTCTCTCACTCTTCTCGATGATCCGAAATGCACATTACCTTTTTCGTGGGGGGCGAAGGGGCAATAGAGGTAGATGAGAAAGAATTGTAGAATAAGGACGAGGGATTGTGGAAGAGAATAGAAGTGGGGCTTGTAAAAAGGGGAAGATCCTGTATGGCTGGAAGAAGACCAATGTAAAAATTTAAAAAATAAATAAAAATACCTTTCGAGTGAAATGGATTTTTATTTGAATTTTATTCCGAGTTTCTTTCTATGACGAAAGTAAAAAAATACGCAACACATGGAATGTTGAATATACAAATACCTTTATTGGTTCGTCAGTTTAGAAAGCCCTGAAACAACGGTCCACCTTCGCCAGCTTTATGAATATTTTTCAAACTACAAATGCTCGTTGACGCAAACAGAGGTTATCGAGAACATTGTCATAAAAAATGGAGTAATAAATGGCACCGGGCACGGTCTAAGACAAGGCAAGGGGCGAAGGGAGAGATCACAGAAGACCGTGAGTGGGAGGTACTCGCCGATAGTAGCGACAGCGGTGGCGGCGAGCGGAATGAAAAGTGAAGCTCGTAACGGTACCTCGCAACTCCATTGAAATCTGGCTTCGTTTCCAGACCTGTATGTAAGACCGTGGACCCGACTGACCACTAACGCCATCTGCCATCTTGCTTCCGAAGCGCAAGTAGTATTGCTCAATACCAAGTTTTCGCTATCCGGACCGTTCGCCATTTTGGCCCATCGCTATTTTAACTGATCGACTTTTTGGTCCTTCGCTTTAACGAATTTGAAATTGTAAACTGTCGTGATATTTACAATTTGACGATTTGACGTTTCGAATTGTTTGGTGTATATATACAGGCGAATCGATATTATATCTCTCATTATTTTGTTAAATCTGATATTTGTTTTCGCACTTCGAGATTTTTGTATTCACAATTTCGATTAACTATTTTACAGACTATCATAAGATTGATCTATCTATGTTGGAATGTTCGGCATTACTGAATTCGAAATTTCGGTCCTTCTGAATATTGATCGGTCGAATTTCCGATCCCCACCCGACATGATAAACGCCTGCGATTGGTTAAAACACGCCCTCTCCCCACTCAATTCTAATCTTGTTATTCATTTTTTAATCACATTATAACTTATATTAAGGTTATTATACAAACGAATCCAAACGAACAAAGAAAGCCAAACAAAGCCAAACAAAACCAAACATCCTCAAATAAGCCCAAACAAATGCAACAAACCGAAAGAAACCCAATTATATACCTCAATGTGTCAATATTCTTTGAAAAATAATAAAAACCAACTGATATTATTTACACGTATCTGTTTTTTATCAACCGAAAAGTCTGACTACATTTTTTCGATGCCATGAAATGGTTGCACTTTGTTTAAAATCTGTACATTTTTTTTTTTTGCTAATCCTTAAAAATGGCGGAGACATGGCAGTCTCCTAAACGGTTTGCGTGCGGATGTTGTCAGACGGCGTGACACGCAGCGTCGGCGGGAGTGATCTGAAAGAAAATCAACCAGGATTTTTCTTTCATTGCCACTTATACGCAGAATACGAACCAAGAAAAAGTGAGAAATGTTGAGAATCGACGAAATGGTACGCTTTGAAACAAAACGATTGAATTTTCAACAAAAAAAATGGTTACATTTTGCAATAAAAAAAAACCTTTTTTTATTTTCACAAACATTCACGGTCATGGTTTCGACAATGAGGTTCGAAAGATTTATACCGAATTTCATCAAAATCGGTCGATTAATTTTTTAGCTACGCGTCTTACAGTTTTGAAACTGCTGTTTGGAAGACCCATACCCAAGTTGAGAACCCATGACTCCGTAATTTTTAAAGATCAATAAAAAAAAATTAAATGCCACGCCAATAGTAGCCAATAGTAGTCAAATAAGAGCCAATAGAAGTAACAAAACATACCCCAAGTCTCGAAAATCGTGAAGAAAACTTTCCTTTTGAAAAAAAAAAAAAAAAAACGTGAAGGTCAACAAATTCTTTCCTCGCCCAGAGGTATCTCCTCGTTATGATATTGAAGTTTGCATCGTTGGAACGCAACGAAACTTTTTCTTACCATTGCAAATTTTTTTTCTCGAACAAAGCTGCAATGAACTTTCTTCAAGATCCTCGTTAAATACCTACAAGCTAACTCTATCGGCAAATCAATTGAACAACGATAAAAATGAAGGAAAGAGAAATGAAAAAGAATTTCCGTTGCATTTCAACGATGCAAACTTCAACAGCATCATGCCAGACCGTCGCATTCGAAAGCAAAGATACGTTCGACTTTTTACACGAACAATAATTTTGAAAGTGTAATGAATTTACCTACTTGCCAACTACATACGAGGAATATGGTACGATTGAATAGGTGAAAAATGACATCGTCAGTTAATTGACAGTGAGCTTTAGGCGGGCCCTACACCTACAATATAATTTTACAGTACTTTCATTGCGCAATAATATTGAATAACACCTTGAATCCGAACAATCAATTATTATCGCGCAATACCTTCGACGGCCTAGAAGCGTCAATGTTTTGGCATGACCCGTGCAGAAATTTTGGCAGGGATACAGGTGGATTCTGACTTGTATCCCGGGCTGCCAGTTGGGATCTAGTCCGATATCGGATCAGATTCGAAGACTAAATGTAAGATCCGTAAACTGGATTCCATTAGGGATCCAGAACCGGATCCTTTAATGACTCTAAATAGATTCCCCATGGAATCATTGAGGAATCTGGGAAGGATCACGGGTGAATACAGGCTGAAATAAAATGTCAAAAATGGAATTATGACATGTTAAATTTATTATAAAAATACATAACATTTATAAAGTTTTGGTGCATTAAACTATCAATAAAAAAAATTTGTCTAAAGATTCAAATGGCAGATCGCGCTCATCACGAGATTTTGATGTGAATTAAAAAAAAATTCACATCAAAATCTGTGAATTCAAATGTATTGACAAGAAATTATAAATACAAAAAAAATTCACAAAATTAGTTGTGAATTTTTTCGTATTTAAGACAAATTAAAATCAAATTCAAAATGATTAGATTACAATTTGCGCCAAAAGTGAGTTCGTACGTATTTTGAGAGAAAACATTGCCTCGAGACAAAGAAATTTTTGCACATAACTTTTTGTGCGAACATTTCTTTGCCTCAACACAATGTTTTCTCTCAAAATACGTTTACACTTGTGGTGTAAATTTTAATATAACTGTCGTGAATTCGATTTTTATTTTCTTCAACTTGAGGAAATTCACAACTCATTTTGTGATTTTTTTCATATTTATAATGTAATATTTGAAACTCACAACTTTTTTTGCAAAAATTTCTTTGCCTCGACGAAATGTTTTCTCTCGAAATACGTAAGAACTCACGGTTGGTGTAAATTTTAATCTAATCATTGTGAATTTGATTTTAATTTCTCTTAAATACAAGTTTATACCCACCGACATGTCGGTGGGTATAAACAGAGACTTATTCCCCAAAACCAGTATCCCGGTTAGAATCCAACTTGTATCAGTATCGGAATATGTACGACGACGATGGCATAATTTTGAAAATTTTGGCATCACGTGTATTTTCGGTATTACTATGTAATTCCTATCTATAGATAGGAATAAAATTTCTGCACGGGGAGTAAGATCTTCCTAGTGTATGGCCCAATACTAATCCTACACGGTGCAATGAACAAATATCGTCCAATAATATTTAAACTGGCTCAAACTTTTGTTCAATCATTCCGCAATCTTTAATATTAACCCATAATGGTAAAAAAAACATTGCGCAATTCGTAATATTGTGTTATATAATTCATCCCCGCCTTACCCTAACCATACCTCTTTACCGTTTTACCATACCTAATTTTACCATTGTTGATAGCGCAGTTCTTGCAACTGCTGCAGTGTAAAAATCAAAGATTTAAGGGGTCTTCTCACTTTAGAAATGTATTGAAAAAAAAATGTTAAGTCACCATTTATAGACGAAAATGGTAGTTAAAAAAATGTCCTAAAAAAATTGTAGGTCTGCGCTGTTGATGAATTCTCGGAGATGGATCATCCGAAACAAAAAATCGAACGGTTTTAGATACAGCATGCTAATGGCTATAGGGCATATCATACGATTTGTTATATATGCAAAAACAACAAAATGGCGGATATTTTTCGAAAAAACAAAAAACGCGATTTTTCACCGATTGTGGCAAAAAAATAGTAAATATCAAAATTTAAAAAATCCTTGATATGCGCTATAGCTATAATTGTGAAGAATATGTGGTTAAAATTTCATAAGGATCGGTTCAGTAGTTTCGAAGATTTTATCGACAAGCCGTCGAAAAACACTGTTTCGAGAAAAACGCGTTTAAGGGGCTATACCAGGGTAAACGCTGAAAATTTGGGTGATTTTCGGGAATTTTTTGGAAGAAAACTACTCAATTCAATGTTTCGGAAAATTGAGAATATATTTGGCTATACTTGACCTATATTACACTATTTTTTCATAGAAAAATATTGAGATCCAAGCGACTTATGCGCTGCCTTCGGAAGCGCCAAAAAAAAATTCCTCCACTGCTGACATGATTCCGGCCTTTGATCAGGCGGATTCAGTATCTCAAACCGAAAAAGAAAAAAATGTTAAACTGAAAGGTATTTGCTCTACAATGACGTAGGATTTTCGAAGAATATCAAAATCTAACAAAATGGCCTAGTTATGGAAAAAAAAGTCTGTTTTCTTGCATATAATATGGTCGTATTTTTTTCAATGCCAAATCGTCAATTTTCATGCAATCAAAAATATCCTACGTCATTGTAGAGTAAATATATCCAAGAGCACTCAGTTCCAAATTTCAAGTCAATCGGATAATTGCTGTTTGAGTTACAATGTCGGCAAATTTTAAAAATCTCATTTCGAGAAAAACGCGTTTAAACAGTAGCACACAAAAAATAGGCATATTTTCGGGAATTAATTTTGGCTGAACAAAAGTATCAATCGAAAATCTGTAAAGTAGGTTTTAAAGCAATACTAAAAAAGTACAAAATGTAATTTTTTCAATAAAAAATATTTAATAATGGCGGCTGCGCAGCATATGCCCCAAGGCGCCTATTTTTGAAAGCGTGTCGATGGCCGAAGACGTAGACTCCTTAATTTTCGACCTGGAAGAAAAAACCAAAATTTTTTAGTTTCCATATAACAACAGCTAGCGAGCTACGTAGGATTTTTTCGATATATTGATTTTTCGCAAAACGGTGCATGTTTGAAAATAAAGTTAAATTTTTAACAAAAAAAACGCCATAAAATCGTCGATAAAAAAAAGTAAGCCGTATGAAATAAAAAATCCTACGTAGCTCCGTGGAGAAAGATGTTTCGAAGCTACTGTCAAAATTTCAAGTCGATCGATAAAGATTTGCTCGAGTTATGTCTTCGGCGAGCTCAAAAAAAGGCGCCATGGGGCATATGCTGCGCAGCCGCCCCCTTTTTAAATATTTTTTATTGAAAAAATTACATTTTGTACTTTTTTGGTATTGCTATAAAACCTACTTTACAGATTTTCGATTGATACTTTTATTCAGCCAAAATTAATTCCCGAAAATATGCCTATTTTTTTGTGTGCTACCGTGATTCCGCCCTTAATGATTTAACTATCGATTTTTACAAGATAAAATGATAGAGATACGTCCTTGAAGTTTTAACAGGATATTCCTGAAAGTATAACCTGTCGAAAGAGGCGAAAAAAAATCGATTTTTTAAAAGTGTCACACTGGTACAGCTCCTTAAAGTTCGTTTAGGCTACATAAATACATTAATTTTTTTTAAATGTATTTCGATATTGCATTCATTAAATGTTACAACTTTTATATCAATATGTATAATATAAACCTATCAAAAAAAAAAATCATGAAAATAGCCTTTTTTGGCAAAAGTATAAAGTGAGAAGACCCCTTAATCGAATGGGAGATGGACTGCTTTGTAAAGTACGATTTGAAAAGACTAAAGTCTTCAAAAAGGCATTCCATGGACCGCACATCGTTTGCAGCGTTGCTAAGTCGTCCGCATCAACTCATTCGGCCAATGACGTTTCATCACGTATTTCATACTTTGGGTACTCATAAATTGAAAAGTTTATGGTTAAAAGTAATCATTTCTATTCATAATAGCCGTCAAACATCTTTCTATCATTCCAACCTTTTCTTGAGCTTCTGTCTCGTAATTTTTTTCAATATCAACATCAATGTGATGTTCTCCGAGACTTGTCCCATTCGGCACAGATTAGAAATGCCAATTTCAAGAGCGAATATCTCGATAACGGGATGGTCAATGTATTTCACATTTCACGAACGTATACTGGATACCCGGGACAAAATTACTATTAAATTACAAAACTTTTTTGCGCTCGCCATTTTTTGCGGGTACTACCTTAAGCCGGCCACCGAAACTCTTCTTAATTGCTCAAACGTCTCGATAAAATAACTCCCCGCAGTCGTGCGCTAAAACCGATTCTTATGGGACGGTTTGCAGCGGAATGTTTAAGGGTGTGCAGCGGCAACTTTCGTAACTTTTAACATTACGAGTGTGCCGGACATACAATCCCAGCAAAAAATTTATTTTTGATCGAATTTCGATAATTCGCGATTCGACAAAAAAAAACTGAAAGAATGTCATGCAAGATTTTACGATCATTAATTTGTAGAACAATATCGACGAAGAGTTATTAAGAAATTGCTCAAATGAATAATCTCATCAGCAAAAAAAGTCATCGTATAAAGTGCAATAGTCTATTTTTTGTAACATGAATTTGCTCAAAATTAGCTATCTTTTTTTTTTAATTCTTTTTAGCGATTTTTCAAAGTTATATTTATAACATTGTTCGTTCATTGACGCAAAAAATTCTTAAGAGCAATGTAAAACTTTTCTACAAAAGAATACGAAAAAACGCAATTGCTTATTTATTTTCGAAATAAGAGAAATAAGTTTGCAAAAAACGAATACACATTTTTAAAATCAACGAAGTCATCGCCTATGAACAAAAAATCATTTTACTACTTCTTTGCTGGAGAATTATTTGTTCAAAGTATTTGTTAATAACGTTTCGGCATTATTATTAAAAATCGATGTTCATGATAACTTCGATGCATGTGAATTTGTTTAGATTATCATCGATTCGCAAAATTCTGTAATTCTGATCGCGTGAAACTTTTGGCCGGGAATATCCATGTGATACGTCCTTACCTATATTGTGCTACATTTTCCTTGCAGCGGTTATTAAACTCTCATATTTATTATTTTTATTGCTGCTCGTATTAGCAAAACTTTCTCTAAGGCATTACACCTGGCTCGTGGCTGGAAAAAGAAAAAATTTTCGTGATTTTTTTCTGGGAAAACATGTGCAAGTTGTCATTTTTTATCAACAAGGAGTATAGTTTTACGGAGGTTGCTCAGCTATCGCAAAATCGTAAGAATTTGTTGACATTTATTGACGATATTTGCGAACAGGTGTTACGACTCCGTGTAAAATTTCAAGTACTTCGTCTGCGTGATTGATGAGCAATTAAGGGGTAAGGCCACTGTAACGGCCCAAAAAAAAAGGTTTTTTCACTAATTTTTTGCTCCCGAAATTGAAGGTATTTGAAAAAAAAACTTTTAATGGTGTTATCGGGCATACATTAAACTTTATTATAAAATTTTTTACAGTAAAAAAAAAACAAAATGGCGGTTCCACAACCATCTTCCCGGGACATGTTTTGCTTCCAGGGCTCCGCGGCACGCAGCACCACTGGTGCACTTTTGAATCTAGAACAAAAAAAAAACCATTAATCTAGAGGGCTATAGCTAGAGAATGTCGATCGGATTTTAAAAAGTATCAATTTTAGTGGATTTGGCGTGCGTTTGAAAAAAAAAATTGATTTTTGACGAAAAAAACGGCAAGTTTTTTGTTAATAAAAAATCAATAAATAAAGTTCTTGAAAATTCCGTTCGACATTCTCAAGATAATGTAAATGTTCACATCTGGTTAAAATTTCAAGTAAAAAAAATGAAAATTGTTCGAGTTATGTTGCGTGCCATTTTGAAAAACCATGTTTCGAGAAAAACGCGTTTAAAGTTTTGCGAATAGTTTTTGATTGGAAAAAATTAAAAAAAGAAGTTAAAAGGATTTAAACTATTTTTAAACTAGAGGGTTTAAACTATTTTTTAAGCCAATAAAAAAAATCGATTTTTCAAAAAATTTACAGTGGCCTTACCCCTTAATTATTGGAGTTAGGCTCTTGTACACGGGCGACATAGCAAAAGCTTCACGAGAACTCTAATACGACTGTCGCAACATAGTAAAAATAGTAAGAATTGAATGAAAATAGGCGGAAAAAATTCTTGAGATTTTTATGAATAATTTCAACGAAGAGTACAGCGTTTTGTCTGTCTCGTTATCGAGATATTCGTGAAATAAAACAGGAAATTTCAGCTGATTCGCGTAAAACGCACGTGGCAACGCTGCTGTCAAGTCGGCCATTTTGAATAGGCGCCAAAATTCGAAACGCACAAACTATTGCTTCCTTGCTATAAATTTCTTACCGCGGTTTCATAAAGAATATTTAAATATTTCGAATCATTCTTTACAGAAGCTGCAGTGCACGTGTTTCGACATAACCTTCAAATCAATTACGCGTCGTGCCTCGAATGCGCAGTCATTTTCCGGCTCAACTACTTTTTTTCCATCGCTTTCCAGATTGCACTTGCTCCAACCGTCGATTGTACTGTTTTTCTGTTTGCATCTTTCCCTTCCATCTTTTCATTTTCGCCGAACAAAAAAGCGGAATTCGCGACGGCTGCTTGACAGCTACGCGCTCACGATGCGGCGTTCGTATCTGAGCTCAGTGATACAAGTTACTGAGAACTACATTGCGCGTTTGCCACATTTCAACTTGGTTAATGACTTATTCGCGATGTAAATAAACAAAAAAGATTAATAACATTTCTAAACAGTCAGTTATATGCAATCTACATATTCATAAGCTGAAGTTCATTTATTTTACGTAACCGAAAATTTGATTATTCGGAGTTGGCATCTGTTCCAGGCGCCCGTATTTAAGGAGTTTCGATACCAAAATTAAAATGGTTGTAGACGATTGAAATTCATATCACCGAGAGATTAATTTAGGATGCATTAACTGTCCAAAAATTAATCCGTTTCGCCACATACTTTCGGAGATTTTTAAGGTTCAAGTTGAGTTTTGTTCGAGTATTATCAATGAACCAAGTGGAGAAATCGCTTAATTTTTTCACACGACATTCATGACACTGATCGCAGTTTGTTCAGTTTTTGTTTTTTTATTTCAATCGAAGCATTATTTTAACCCCTACAGCCCTATAACTAGTGTTTACGAAGTGCCACGTGCTATGAAGGTTCAACTCGAACCTTCATCCATTTGGTTAATACACGTGTCACTTCGTCAACACTAGTTATAGGGCTGTAGGGTAAAATAATGCTTCGATTAAAATTTAAAAAACCGAATAAACTGCGATTAGTGTCAATAATGTCGTGTTAAAAAATTAATCGGTTTCTCCACTTGGTTCATTAAGAATACTCGAACAAAACTCAACTGCAACCTTAAAAATCTCCGAAACTGTGTGGTGCAACGGATTAATTTTCGTACAGTTGATGCATCCTAAATTAATCTCTACAAGCATTTCGATTTTGGTATCGAAACTCCTTGAGCCTTAGGCCACTCTAGAGGCCGAGAAAACAGGCTTTTTGGGGATTTTTTTCTCAGAAAAACTACAAAATAAATCGAGATTACAAAAAAGGGTGTTTATCATACATATCAGTGACTGTATACAATATCTCACGATTTTTTGACGATTACAAACAACAATTATCTGACGATTTTTTCGGCAAATTTTTGGAAAGTGAAAAATTTGCCTAAAAAATCGTCAGACGATTGTTAATAACAAATGAACCATGGAATATAAAAAAAACCTACGTACTTCCATAGACAATGTTTTTTTCAAGATATATTCAACATTTCAAGTGAATCGGTTGAAAATTGTCTGACTTATGTTTCCGGCCAAATTAAAAAATGCAGTTTTGAGCTAAACGCTGCACAGTCGTCATTTTAAAATTAATCGCTTAAAAAAAATTATTGTATACAGTAGGGTGGCCCTTGATATGGGTAAAAAAAATTGATCGCGCCGCCCTCCAAAACAGTACCAAATAATTTTAAAAAAAACCTACGCGAAGCCCCAGCTATGTCCGTTAAGAGGAAGGCGTGCCTGTAAGCATGAACTTAAATTTAAATATCAATTTTTCTTCATGATTGGAGAAATCTCGATTTTTTAAATCTAGTCTATTTGTCAAATTTTCAACACGATATTTCTGTGGTTTAAATAAAAAATTCGTACTGAACGAAATAGTATCGATATCTTATGTGTACATTTTTTAAGGCAGAACACCACTGTGACCCCCTGTTTTTTTGCCATTTTTCAAGAATTTTTTTTTTGTGCGAAAAAAAGAGATATTCGAAATTTTTTTTTTGTTTTGGTCGTTGTTTATTGAAGATACATAAAAAAAAAATTTCAAATTTTTCACGCCCCATGGTGACGCTGGGGAAGCTCCCGCGTCAGGTACTGTTGCCTCTGCAGTGGTTCACGGCACGCAGCAGAATTCTCTTCAAAGTCGATCTGAAAAAAAAATACCGAGTGTTTTCGTTAATAATATGATATTTTGAAGAGAAGTACACAGGGATTTGAAAAAATATTGATTTTTAAAAAATAGGCACGCTTTTAAAATTAAAGGACGATTTTCGAGCAAAATTTCTCGTCGAAAATAGGCTATAACTTTTTTTTATTATTGAGATATCGAAAAAATCCTATGTACTTCTTTAGACAATCTAGTTTTATTGATGCAGTCCAAATTTGAAGTCGATCGGATAAGAATTGCTCGAGTTCTGCTGCATGCCGCACTCAAAAAAGTGGTTTTGAGAAAAACGCGTTCAAAGTTTTAGGTTTGGTAATTTATGCGATAAATTGGAAAAAAAAATTTTTACCTTTAATCAGCGATGCCGGCACCATATAGCTGGCCTTCAAGAAGCAAATCATTGTCCCTAGCATCTTTTCTCGAACTTGTAGAGGCTCTTCTTGCCTCTTTTGCAGCGTCTGTGAGCGAGCGCTCCGCCAGCTCGATCCGCGCTGCGTCGGTTTCAACGCAAAAATTGAAACAATTTGGGCCGATAGTTATCCCCAACGTCTCCAAAACTTTCATGAGGCTTTTCCGGCCATCGTTGAATAATAATACCGCGATATCAGCTGCAATATCGACGATTTTTTTGCTCCCGGACTGACACCTGGGGGCTATTGCCCAAACTGATTTGTTGTAGCTTTCGTTGTTGTTTTGCGTGAAGCCGCCCAAACAACGCAGCACCAAATCGTCTCTGCTCAAATTTTCGAAGACTGGCGTAATTGCCTCCAATACTTCCTCAGGGAGAGGCGGCTTATGGCGTCACGGAGCACTGCACCGCTCCACAAAATATTCAATATCTCCGAAAATAATTATTTTTTCGACCTGGGTCCAACGGCATCTTATTCTTAAATGTATTTAAAATTTTTCTAGATGGTTTTCAAAAAATCGATTTTTTGAAGCCGTCACAGTGGTGTTGTCCCTTAAATATTATGTTTTTTTTCCGACCAATTCGATGACTTGTGCGAATAAATAATTTCTTTGTTTTCAATAAAACGAACAAGCTCGCCAATTTTAAAATCCTGCCAAGTTTAAAATGTCCCTATCCATTTTTGCGAAAGTAATTTTCAAATACATTTTTTATCCACAGCACTGGAAGTCTGATCTCAGTGAAGTATTAATATGTTTGTATCTCAGCACGCAAGGAATATTTCTAACAAAATTTAAAAAAAAACAATTCTGGCCAATCCGGAAGTTCGATGTGAATGGTTTATCGTGAATTTATATCCTTCGTACTTAATAGATTTTTCTGACAAGATGCAAATTTAAAGTTTCATTTTGATGTGATTAAAAGCGTTCGACAGCAGCTAAATCGAACTATTGTTCCAAAATCATAGGATGGTAAAACTGAACGCTCATCAAATCTAGTATGGAGGACCTTATTGTGTGATCTGTATATTGAATACGAATATACAATAGCTTCGGAAAGTGAAAAAAAAAAATTGACAAATAAACTAGATTTAAAAAATCGAAATTTCTCCAATCATGAAGAAAAATTGATATTTAAATTTAAGTTCATGCTTACAGGCACGCCTTCCTCTTAACGGACAGTGCTGGGGCTTAGCGTAAATTTTTTTTTATTATTGAGAACCGTCTTGGAGGGCGGCGCGATCAATTTTTGTTTTGACCCATATCAAGGGCCACCCTAGTATACAGTCACTGATATGTATGATAAACACCCTTTTTTGTAATCTCGATTTATTTTGTAGTTTTTCTGAAAAAAAAAAATCCCCAAAAAGCCTATTTTTTCGGCCTCTAGAGCGACCCTTAAGCATATGCGTTTCCCTCTTGCCGCCTGCCGGCAAAGACCCTGAGCAGCCTCCTTAAGTATCTTCTACAATTTGTGTATCGAGAAATACTTTTAAATGTGGCAGATACAATGATTCGTGCAAACCGCTGTTTGAATAACGTCCTTCTCGGTAACCACTGCTGCTCGGAAGCAAAATATCCGCAATCATCCACTGCTTGGACGCAGGACACAATAAAATATTGATTTACGAAAAAACGCCAGTATTCCAAAGTGAAAGTCTCAAAATGCAATAACCCGCCTTAAAATTGCCACTTTTACCAATAAGAAACCCAATCCCAATGGGACCTAGACGTTCCTAGCCTAACTCGCAGCGCTGAACAATTCCATCGCTCGGCAGATCCGATCGTAAAGCTTCAAAAAACCATCCGAGGATTATTCATCCAAAACGGTCGAGGTTTGCGCGATAATACGAAGAAGTTATCGAGAAAGCCCGAAGAGCCGGGAAGCGTGATCTCGTGGAAAGCGATGGGTGGAAGCACCAGCGAGGAGGAGATTCATCAGGCTTGCACAGGGGCGTCCGACATGGAGCAGTGTTCCTCGGTCGACAGTTCGGTAACGATGATCGGTTCGTGGCATCCGGAATGCAGTCAGCATCACCCCAGCAACGTCGACACGGCCAGCGTGTTCGACGATTCCCAGAGCGTGAGAAAACCCCGTGAAACGAAGCCAAAGTCACCGTCGAATGGAGACGAGAAAAACGACGCTACCTGCTCGGCCGACGTGGTGGAAAAAACGATAAGTTCGGTGTCGGCATTTTTGAAACAATTCCAAGATCACAAGCCGCTCCCGCGTCACGGGCGAAGAAACATTTTCGACATGGAAATTGATCGAGAAAGCGAAACGAGTGGCGAAAAGTTGGACGTCTGTCTCGAGACGCCACCCCAAGGCAAACAATGTCCCAGCCTTCCGAAATGTGCTCCGCGAAAAAATACGATAAAACACGTGCCCGCTATACTGCGACGATCCGCCGAACATTCCGATAGGATGGACCAGGACGAGAATCCTCGTGGATTCTTGGCAGCGAGGCCTGCTCAAAGAATCCCCAAGCAACGCATTCCCGATGCCGGAAATTCCATTTTTTCCACCCTCCAATCGTTTCCCGGCCAGGAGAGTGGAGCCCGCTCGATCGACGACATGGCTGTTTCCCCTTGCGCAACTTCGATCCTCCGAGATGCGAATTATCATCATTATCCCACACCCGGGCGCGAAGCTTGCAAGGAGCCGGCCGAGCTGCGACAGCCTGATCGTGCGAATGCCCGTAAATCAAAATTAAACTTTACGCGTGCGAGCAACAACCAGAGTCGGAGGTTATCGTGCTCGGAGGATCACGAGGCCAAAGGCCCCCAGGGGACCGATTACGAGGATGCTCCGGTCGATCGTCAGGTATCTCGCCGTGATTTCTCGAAGATACTCACCGCGAGCATGTCTACCTCCAAAAATCGCCCGTTCCGTCAAGATCCGCCGGAGACTATGGATTTCCAAGCGGTACCGCGGCGCCGCAACGAAGCCAGGCCCGAGCAAGCGATTACGGGCAAAAGAGTCACGTTTTTCAACGAGTCGGATGGTTTCTTCGACCCGAGCGAGTGGAAAAATGCCGAGAGATTCGAGCTCGATGCCCAGCGGAGAAGAAACGATCGCGACGCAAGGATCAAAGCTGCTGAGGGAAATCGCGTCGATCATCATCGCTGCCATCACCGTAATAATCAATGCGACGATGCGAGATGTTCATCCTTTGAGTTTCCACCCCCGGAAGTCGATCGACGCAGGTCCAACGATCCGAAAAGCATCGCGGAGAAAAAGCACCTTCCGGGCAATCCCCAAGATCCGATGCTTCCGTTTTCACAAGTGAGAAACGCGGCCGAGTCATTGGGCTTGGGGAACGACGACGCGACGAGCAGAGGCCGGCCTTTGATCGTAACTGGAGCCGGAGCCAGCATGTGGCATTACGCTGACCCAGAGTCGGTTAATCCCGAACAGCCGGTTCAAGGTCTCAGCAGCCTGCGGACCTTGGGAAATCAATGGCCTATTTATGGAAATCCGCCTTCATGCGATGGACCTAACGGTGGCTCGGTTCACGAGCAGCGGGGTCTCTCGAGAAGACCCGTCGTTCTGTTCCGGCCGATTGAGCATCCGCGTCAAAGAGCTGCTCCGCAATCGGAAAATCCGGAACCCCGTAACCACGACAACCGCGAGACAACCGCGATGAGGGAAGCTGTCCGGAACCTACGGGTAATGGCGTTCGAGGACAACATCCCGGAGGAGCACCCATCACGGAGATCGGACCACGCGAGCTATCAGCAGCCCCAGCAGCAACGCAGCTCGCCACCTCGTTGCAATCATCAGGCTTGGAGAGACGGCCAATCGTCGAATCAGCTGAGCCTCAAGAGCCTCGAGACTTACGCGCAGCCAGCCAAGTTCCTGGCTTACGAGAGAACGGACGGTGGAAACCCTGGGAGAATTCCAATCTACGGGAAGTTCTACGTGCCCGATGTTCCCACTGGGAAGAGCAGCAAACGCGATGCCTCGGAATTGTTGGTGAACACGGACGATGAAGCGCAGCCCACTGGCTCCCTTTACGTGAGTTCGGTGCAGGTAGCTGGACCCAGCAACGAACGTAAACCCGCAAATGGCCGGCTGATTGAACGAACAAGGGGGAGTTTCATTCTGACATCAGGTCGCAGCTGTGTTTGTGACAACGAGTCCACCGTTCTCGTGCGTTCCGAGTCGGAACTCAGTGGCATGGAGCGACAGTCTCGTCGCGTTGCCCTCATGATGCCACTTCCGCCCTTGCGCTATCGCCAGTCGTCCAAAATCGCTCCTCCAACTGCGAGCCCAGCTGAGGCCCTCGAAACGGCCATCGGCAATGACGTGCCCGCTGGAGGAATCGTCTACAGCTTGGACGATCGCGGAAGACTACTTCGGCCCGCCCAATTGAGGTACGGACTGGTGGAGTCACCCGTCACAGCTCCGAACACCGTGAACAGGCTAAGCCAGCGTGGGACAAACATCAATCTATGCGGCAGGACCTTCACCGAAGCTGCCAGTATGCCGGAGAGAATCCGACTTCCCGACGGTAGAATCGGACTGCTGTTGGCGGAAAATTCCGCGCAACGCTTCGACACGAACGCCAGACCAGCCCCCAATGTGCCGAGAAGGATCAACGGACCCGATTCAACCACGGATGCCAGATGTCTCTACGAATTCACCAATAACGATGGAGTCCACTATACCCAGCTGGATCGCCGCGGGAACACGGTACGACCAGCCTCGTCACACTTCTTATCCATGCCGTTTTTGGCATCTGCAGCCTCGATTCGACGAATGAATGACTCGTTAGGGAAAATCAGCTGAAACCGAACATAGACTCCTGATTGATTGGCTCAAGTATCTGCTGGTAGACATGTATGGACAATCGGGCAAGACATGTATTCAGGAAAGAATGGCCCTTCAGAAAAAGGATACCTTCGTTTATATACCAAATAACACATGTCCAATTACGGGATAACACTGAAGCAGCTGGAGTCTCGTGAAAGGAGAGGCAATTTTCCAAAACTTCTCCCAGCAAAGTGTCCTCCATTTAGCCAGGCTCTAATATTGCCATATCCGAAGTTCACGACCACGTTAATTCTCCGCTTTTTTTTGTTGTTGTTGCCTTCACCGGATAGTGGTCATTCACTGGTAGAATCGTGGCTGGTGTGTACTTTAGCGAAATTCGAAACACATACGTTGTCTTATCATTTCGACAGGGTTACGACGCTAACGGGGCGTATCGTCGTTAGGCTCGTGCCAATGGAGCCCCGGATACTTTCACGGGCATACAAACGACCGCACTGGTGATACGGCTTGTGTATCCCCGATAATGTTAATTATGTAGATATATATAGAGTCGTTGAAAACGTCGGCCATTGAATTACACGTCGTGATCCCGTTGAGTCAGGCTGGCGCAACATTTTTTGCAATTATTTCCACGTAACTTGGGGCCATGGCGAAAATATGTGGGCCGATTTGATGCCTACCCGAGTTGATCGCGGCAATTTGCTCGAACGAAAGCAGCAATGGTCACGAATGAATCGAACATTATTTATTTGTACGTTTCGCATTGTTTTCTCTTTTTTTTTCTTGCATATACACGTAGTCACGAACATTTTTTTTTACACTGCACTATCGAGAGAGCGGGAAAGCAAGCGTGTGATCATCATCTGTGTCATTGTCCATTGTACACGGAAATTTATAATTACGAGATAGAAGAATAGAATATTGAGCGGAGAAGAAAAACAGCGCCATTATTCCGTGGAATGAATAATGCCTCGGTGCGCTTCTCTTCGTGAAATAAATCAAATAAAATGAAAATCTGGAACAAATGGGTGCTCGAGTGTGCGTGGAGTACGAGAACTTGATTCGCGAGTCGTCCAGACTGCAATCTGCGATGCAGAGGAAGCCCTGGCGCCTGCTTGTTACTCTTGTTATTTGCGAGCCATTCTTTATCAGCATTTGTAACTCTGCACCGATACCAACAAAGGGAAGAACGAGCCGGGGATGCGCCACGATCTGTCTCATTGATGAACTTTTGCGCGTGAATGAACATCCTGCTCGTTTCACGCAGACTTCGAATTTCTGTTGCCTACAGTGTGCCTTTCAGAACTAATTAATTACAAACAATGGCCACGTTGGCAAATCATTAACGTTAACACAGTTTCCTGCACTTTTGAACCGCGGAAGACATGGCCGAGCTCGATTTCTTTACAGGTTTGATGCAACAGTTTGCAAAGCAGGGGTACTACTTTTATATTCTTCACGTTGTCGAAAACCAGGATTTTTCCACACTTGAGATGATCATGCCGATCCACTTGACTGCACGATGCGAAAAAAGATTCGACTGTTTGAGTTATACAGCAACGTTCTTGATCCAGCCATTTTTTTGTAATATTTTTCAAGTCCATTCGAATCATTATCATTCCATTTTGAGGGGCTACATCTACCTAGAGGCTCAGAAAAAATTGCCAGATTCCGAAAAAAAATTCTGGGAAACGGTTGGTGAAAAAGAAACTTGTTTCTTTTTACACAAAGTTACATATATTTATAGCCTCTTGAAAAAAATCACAATAAATACAGAAAAAATAAAAAAACGGCCGCCAGCAGATGATGAATTTTTTCGCGACGTTTGGCGGTGGACCCTCTCCAGCTTGAATGTTCCATCCGAAATCTAAAAACCACACGGGTTATTCAAGTTAACGATAAATACGAGTCTTTGACGATCGTCGATTTTGAAAATCATTTTTTTTAACAACGTGGCGATGAATTGAATGTCGAGCATACAAAATCTATGAAAAAAGTCATCATTTTTACGTAACTAATAAAAAATGAAGATCGATTTTTGACAAGTGAGATCGTCAATGACCTTTGAATGTTTTTTATCGTATTTATTGTAAATTTGGAAACAATCCATCAAGTGGTTCTCGAGATATCATGTCCACCGACTTTGAAAACAGTGTTTCGAGAAAAACGCGTTTGAAGAATGAGCTCTAGCTCATTCAGTTTTAGGAGTATTTCAATGAAACTTCCAAGGAATATAGCTCAAAGGTGGTACTATCGAATAATTTTTTTCGGAAATTGAAATGTTTTGACCCACCTAGGTAGATCGTCAATTAAGGGAAGGTTCTGCTTTGTCGGGCCAAAAAATGTTCGATTTTTCAGCAATTTGTTATGCCAAAAATACTGAATATAGAATGTTGAAATTTGGCATGTTGACTAAGCGGTCTTTCTTGAACGTCAATATATTTTTTAAAGTTTGACAAAACATGGTGATGGGAGTGGGAGGAGCCACGTATGTCGGTGCGCGGGCGATGACATTCTTCGCTTGCGGAAGTCCTAAATCCCGGACAGGTGCTCTGAAGCAAAAAAATCAAACATATTTTTACTTTGTACAATATTGTACATAAGTTGACCCAGATTCGAGAAGAAAAATTGAAAAATAAAAAAATTGTGACCGATCAGAAGGAAGTTTGTTTTTTCCCAAAAAATTTCGCAGTTTTTTGCTCACTATTTTTTTATTTTTCAATTTTTCTTCTTGATTCTAGGTTACCTTATACACAATATTGTACAAAGTAAAAATATGTTTGATTTTTTTGCGTCAGATCACCTGTCCGGGACTTAGAACTTCCGCAAGCGAAGAATGTCATCGCCCACGCACCGACATACTTGGCTCCTCCCACTGCCGACACCATGTTTTGTCAAAGTTTAAAAAATATTTTGATGCTCAATGAAGACCGCTTAGTCAACACCCCAAATGTACACATTTTATATTTAATACTTTTCGCATGAAAAATTGGTGAAAAATCTAACATTTTTTGGCCCAACAGGCAGAACCTTCCCTTACATCATCATTCAACCATCATCATCATCATCATCATCATCATCATTGATAAGACCATCATTCAAAATCATCAATCAAAAATGACCTGGGCGCCTGGGAGTTAATAACTCATTGCTGTCCATTTTTGAATGACGGACAATATTTGTCATCCAACCAAAACAGGCAGTAGGATGACGTAGTCATGAGAGTATTGCGTTAGTCCTGTCGTTGGGCAAAAAAATTGCGTTCCCACTAAACGAAAAAGCGATTCGAGTGGACACGACACGATGAACGAAAATTGACATCGTGCCGCGGAAAATCCTTTGCTCTTAAAATGACAAATATATGTTTGTACAGTCGGAATTAAGTTGATTTTATGGTTTCGTCGCATCTCGGCAAAAAGACTCGCTGCTGCTCGTTCGCGATAATTAACCGGAAACAGATAACGGTACAATCTCTGGCGAGCAGAACCGGGAAGGGATGCGGACGTGTCGCTCCGCCCTCGCTCCCTTGGACCTCGAGGACTCTTCTTGAAACTCTACAAACGGCAAGAGAGACAGATTCATCATTCGGTTACTCGAATGTCGCTGGTATCGTCGACTCTCGCGTCAGCTGCGAAATCATTTCATTATTTATTTTGCCTCGATCGGGCCTGATTCTCACGAGTCCCCGCAGCGCCCTCTCCACCTTAAGGAGCCCTCCTCGCGTCGTCGGGAAAATTCGACATTGGGGGTGCCACGTGCGGGGTTGTTTCCTTATTCCTCCTGTAACCGAGGGAAGTGTACGAGGATCGATTTTGGATAAATCAGTCGCGAGAAATCGGGCCAAGAATGTTTTGTGCTTGATAACGACGCGAATGGATAAATCGCGTGCTACTTAATATTCCGAAGAAACGAAGAAAAAAAATAACATCGACCATGAGGCATCTCGTGATTTTGGTACTTGCCGCTCTCGCCGAATGTTCCGCAGTTTCGTGGGAAAATGCCGGACGTGAGTGATAATATTTTATTTGACGATTTTGCATCGAACGGAACCGGACATTTTTTTCTAACGCCTAGACTTCTTTGGCATATTTAGGCTATGAAAATTAACCGAACGTTTTTTCGGCGACTTTAGAAATTCGCAAACTTAATCTGGGAAAAAAGATTTTGGATTACAGTAGAACCTCGATTATCCGAACCAATTGGGACCGAGACTAGTTCGGATAAACAAAAGTTCGGATAATCGAAACGTGGGTTTTTCGGGAGGAGATCATAAACAACACATTTTTACATAAAAACAGTATATACATATATATCAAAATTTGACATCCATGTTAACGCTGATATATATATTAAGCACCTGAAAAACGTCGAAAGCCTATTAAAATTGTTTTAAAAATAAAATTGTCCTTTTTTAATTGACGAACGGCTGTAAGGCGTTTTTGAGCGGCTAAGTCTCGTAGCCGTTTGAAAAGGAGAAGTTGTGTTGGGTTGCTCATTGTTGCTCACGGCGGTGGCAGCGAGCAACAATGCATCTTTCGCGTCAACGTTCGGATAATTGAGCGTTCGGATAAACAAAATCATCGTTCGGATAATTGAGGGTTCGGATGATCGAGGTTCGGATAATCGAGGTTCTACCGTATAGTAATAATGAAGGATTGAAAAAGAATTTTCGTTGCGTCGCCAACGATGCAAAGACTATTTTATTGCGACCACATTCTTCGGAGATAAGGAGATTTTTTTTCTTTTTGAACTTGTGGTTTTGGTTTATGTTTAAAAATCACTTTCTCAATGCACGAATTGCGGAGCAATTTGATGTGACTCGTGATACCATTTAAATAGCAAGTCATTTTTAAAGGCTTCATTAGAGTAATTAAATTAATTTACCACCACAATTTAAATTTCTAAAGTGAAAAAGAATCTTCATTGCAATCCCAACGACGCAGATACCATTTTTTTGTAACCACATTCTTTGAGGATTTTTTTTCTTTTTCAAATTGTGGTTTTGGTTTATTTTAAAAATTCGCTTTCTCTATGCATGAATTATGGAGCAATTTTATCTGACTCGTGATAACATTTGAACAATAAATCATTTTCGAAGGCTCCAGTAGTGTAATAAAACTACACTGAAAAAAAAATTCAGTTGGTTTAACAAAATGTATCTTTAAATACGTTCAACTTGATTTTTGATTGGCATAACAAACATTTTGTTAATCTAACGATAGTTTTAGTGGTGTGAACTGTAGCTAAATAAGCTACAGTTCACACCACTAAAACTATCGTTAGATTAACAAAATGTTTGTTATGCCAATCAAAAATCAAGTTGAACGTATTTAAAGATACATTTTGTTAAACCAACTGAATTTTTTTTTCAGTGTAATTTACCTCTAATTTACCTATAATTGATCTGTAATCAAATTAATTACTAATAAGAAAAATTAATTTGAATTAATTATTTAAAAAACATGCTACTCTAATTTAAATCCATTACTAAAAAAATGTACTACCTTAATTTAAATGTATTACTAACAAAATTGACGATCCTTTAAATTCATTGCTAAAAAAATTTGCTACTCTAATTTAAATTTTTGGAGTATAAAAATGGAGCTAAAAAAATTGGAGTTAAAAATAATTAAAACGAGGTTTAGAAATCCATTATCAGAAAAATATCGCTAATAATGTTTCCAGCAGCCTGAATAAAAAACGAGTACGTGAGCAACTGACGCAAACGTTACAGCCACAGTAATCAATACTTTATTACCGTCAGCTATCGCACAGCGATTTGTGCAAATAATTCTAAAATACAGTATTGAATGTTGACCAATATTGATAAACGCTGCGCGAAGAAAATAACGTCAGTTTCAATTCTACGTTTCTTCAAGCATTTTTTTCATTGATTAATCGGGATCGTACTCGTACGTCATTGGGGGGAAAAAACAAACAATCGACTCCGACAATGATGACGCTTTTTATACCGTGAAAAAGAGTTCGACTCGAATCCTCGCGAGGATTGCTTGTCAATTCGTAGTCGTAAATCAACATTTATTTTTCTGGCCCAGGTCGGGCTTAGGATCGCGATTGGCTTTTTGTGTTATTCGAAAAGGTCGCATTACTTTTAGCTCGTTGCCCGCCGTTGGTTTTTCCGAATGGTCGGGTTCGGACGAGGTCAAGAGGCAAAATTGTCAGATTCAGCTGCTTCGAGGGCTACACACTCGTGGGTAACAAGTACTCGACGTGTATAAGGGGTAGATGGGACACTCTAACCCCGGTTTGCGTGAGTGAGTACAATTTTCCTTTCGTACGCGTGAAATAATTAAACGCCGTCGTCGCTTAATTTGCGTCGATATTTTCACCGATACGGACTGCAAGGATAGTCGCCAAATGATTTTTAGTCTCGCTGAAGGAAAAAAAAGTAAAAAATAATTCCGTTTTCTCGTAAAAAACGTTCAATAGAAAAAAAAATTCTTGTTGAGAAAATAAATTTGTTTCAGTCTTCCCATTTTTGTGTAATTCTCGTAACTTTTTTAACCACAATTTAATGAACATTTCAAGTATTTGTTCAATTGTTTGAGGGATATTTTAAAAAAAATTGTTCGAATCGTTGATATTGTTTATTCATGTCTAAAAAAAAATAATACCCCTTGGACCAGTAATTCGTGAATTTATGCAAAAAATGTTAAAGTCAAAATAGATTTTGAAATATGAATAGAAGGATTTATAAAAAAAATGCTACAATGGTGATAAAGATTCGCGGCATTATTACATCTTCTGCTGTAAGCCTGTATGCAAAATTTGGGATCGATCCTCTAGCCCGTTGCAGAATAAATAACACTTTTAATTTGCAGTAGCCTTGCATGCGTTCTCTCAATAAAACAACGTCGTTTTATTCTCGGATGTGATGAGAAAAAGCATAATGAAAAAATCATACAGACTGTTTTGAATTCCCCTGTGGATAATTTATGCACGAAAGAAACTTTTTAGAATTTTTCATCATTGTTCATTGCATACAATAATTGTAGTGTAATTATTTGTAATGTACTGAAATTCTGCTTAATTTCTTGCCACGGAAATTCCGGCCATTTTTCCCTAATGGAATAAAATATTGACAAATACGGATAAAAAATCATTAAACAGAAAGGAAACTCTCCCAAGGGAGGACGCCACTGTGACGGATCGAAGAAAGCTCGCTTTTTTCTAATTTTTTTGTCTACTAGATGATTGATTTGGCATTTAGAAAAAAAAAACGATGTTATTAAGCATACATTGAACTTAATTTGTGTCAATTTTATTTTAAAAAATGAACGACGTTATTAAGGTATAAAAAAATGTCTAAAATAAAAAGGTATAATAAAAATGCCTCTGCATAAAAAGAGCGGTCCAACGGCCGGATCGATAACTCGCCAATGGTTGGTCTGGAAAATTAAAATAAAAAAGTTTTATACTCTATATAAATGCAGTTCTCATTGTAGGTAGCCATTTTTTCGAAAAAAAAAATTACGAAATGGCGGGTGTTTAACAAAAAAAGTGTAATTTCGGAAAAAAAATTACTTGTATTCAAGGGCTTCAAAAATACTAAATTAAAAAAAGGCTACGTACAACGGTAGCTACTGCAGTTACGGAAATTTTGGTTACAAAAAAAAAAGAAAATCGAACAATTAAAGCTGGAGTTATGATTCCGGCCAGGTCGAGAAAAATCATTTCGAGAAAAACGCGATTGAAAGTTTTTATAGTTTGATATTCAGTATACGCAAATTTGAGTATACGTTTTGAAAATTTGATATTTAGTATGAGTAAGTCGTTGCACTGCCTGCTCTCACAAAATCGTTTGTAACTTCGTCAATTTTCAATATTTGGACTCGAACATTTTTTCACATATTCTTGAATATACTAAACTTTGAGAAAATACTATACTTTGAATATAAATATAGTAATTCAATTAATTACTACAATTAGTATATTGAATTAATAGTAATTCATTAATTACTATTAATTCAATTAATAGTAATCCAATTCTCTAAAAGTATAGTCATTCAATTCAATTTAAAAATAGTATACTTTGATCAAATGCAAAAAAATCGATTTTTCTACCAGTCACAGTGGTGTCTCGCCTTAATCGAAACTTTGAGGCTATCTATAAAATTATGCCAATTACGATTCTACTTCACATCCAGGACGTATATTTACAAAATTGCAATTTCGGCCACTCTGCCTGGATTTGCATCCCCCAAATACCCTCAAACCCGACGTGCACAGAAAACGAAGAAAATGCATCCTCGCACATTTACGTGCATTTAGCGAAACGGCCCCAGGGGTCACCATGGAATTTATCGGTTTTGCAGCCCAGACGACGCGTGTAAAAAAAAATCGATCGAAGGGAGGCGATCTTGAGACTCGATTTTTAATTCGCAGACTCTCAATGTCCGGAACCACCGGAACCGGAGCATGCCCTCAGGGCGACCAAGTACAATGGCGCGGTATCAATTTATTTCTGCGAGCCGGGCTACGTGCTCGTGGGTGCAGCCGAGATATACTGTAACGGCAGAAAATGGAACGCCACGCCTCCTTATTGCCGAGGTACTTTGCACAAATATATCCTAGGCGAAAAAAAAATCGTCCTACACGTAAATGACAAAATATTTAAAAAAAAATTATCATTCAAGACAATCATCGAAATATTAAGGCATCGTCACAGTGTAACGGGTCGAAAAATAGCTGATTTTCGCGATTTTTTTTATTCGTTGATCAAAATACGCGAATCAGTCCGATTTTTTTATGTCGGATCAAAGCACTCATGAAGAACAGGAAATTAATTTTGAAACTTTATTTTTATTTTTATTTACATTTTTTTACGGCTGAAAATGTCTTCGAATAAAGGAGTCACGGTGTACACGATTGTGGCCGTAAATATTATCTGAAACACAATTTGTAAAGACATTATTAATCAGTATGAAAGCTGCTATCTTGTCATGGAGGTTTTTAAAAATAAAAATTGACAAAATGGCGGCGGTTTGAAAAAAAGTATCAAATTTAGCCTATTTTTTCGACAGTTTTTCATTAAAAAAACTCTGAAGATTAAAAAAAAGCTTCCATAGTAAAAAAAAAAAAGAAAGAAAGGTGTGATGGAAGTCGTGTTAAAATTGGAGACGGATAGCTTGAAAACTCTTCCTATGAGAGTGTACACCGTTTTGAAAAACGACATTTCGAGAAAAAACGCGTCTAAAATTTCGAGTGCGGAATTTTCATATAAATTATCTACTTACGTTTATGTTAATATATGAACAGCATGTTCGTAATCGTCTATACTATCGGATAATGTAAAAAAAAAAAAATCGACTTTTTTCAAATCTTACACTGTGATCATGCCGTAGTTTAGCGTTGAATAAATCCGTCCTGGTGAATTTCGCGAGTAAGAAAGAAGCGCGAATAGGGTACGGAAGAGGGGAAAAAAATATTAGGATGAAAATAACGAATTGCGACGTAACGATAATTTCATCGTGGAAATAAGATTCGACGGCGGCCGCTCCGACGAGTTGCGATTTCGAGAAAGGGGATCTGTGCTGGTGGGAACAGGATCCCACCCACGATTTCGACTGGCAGAGACACAATCACGACACGCCGAGCTCTCACATCGGTACAGGGCCATCTCACGATCATACCTTGGGTCCTGGATACGACGGTGAGATCAACACTTTCACACTGTTGTCATTGTCACGTGTCAGATTGACACTAATCTAATTATCCAAAACTACCAAATCAAAATTAAATCAAAATACTACGATAATTTTGATGAATTTCCCAATGTTCCTTCCGAACTTTTACGATCTCATTTTCCTCACTTTTACGCCACACTTGCCACTTTACTTTTTCCAGTTTCTTAAGGGCGGGGTAAAGTTAATTCGGCGAAAAAAAGGCATGTTTTTTAGATGTTTTTTGGCGTAACGAATAGTGTGCGTTTATTGAAAAATTTACATATAATAAAGTAACATTTGAACAACATTCTCCTAAATTTGCATTGCAAAATATTCAAAATTGAGCGAGTGAAAATTAAACCCCGGAGGCGCCTCGAAAAAAAGTTGGTTTCCGGTGTGCACCATAACTCGCAACAGAATCATCTGAAACAAAAAAATCAAAATGCATTTGTTAAAGGAGATGTTTCTCGAGGTAATGACGGGAGGATTTTTTTTTCGATTTTTCGACTTTTCGTCGCACTTGGGAGCCAAAAACCCGATTTTCGCTAAAAAAATCGGCTAATTTGTTGTTGAAAAATTAGTAATTATTTAAAAAAACAAAAAAGCTCTCGACAATACCTGGTAAATTATGTGAAGAAGTACTGTGCAAAATTTCAAAGCGATTGGTCCAGTAGATTTTGAGTTATCGTGCACACCGACTTCAAATATGACAAGTCTCAGAAAAACGGTTTGAAAAACGCAGAAGAGTTTGGTCGCTTAGCGCTCATTGCACATAAGTTTGAGAACACTTCTCGATTGCATAAAAATCTGAGAAAATTCATGCATATTAAAGGTACTCAAAAGATTAATTTTGCATAATAATAATTCCAAAATGTTATTAACAAAATGATGAAAAAAAAAAATTAGTCAACAAATTTCCCCGCAACCCAATTTTTTTCGTGATTCGTTCATTTTTCCGAATACGTATGAATTCTTTCAGATTTTTCAATTATCTTTGAATTTTTAGAAATTCAAAATAAAACTCGATAATTTTCTTATACTCACTCAAAGTCGTCGATGCCAGGTCCAAACAAACTCGACCGGAACAGGCCCGTTTATCAAGAAATTTATTCGGGGTCGAAAAATACAATAGCGCGCCGCGCGGCTGCCGCCCAGGTATAAAACCCGGCATGGAGCAATAGACGCTCAAATACTCATAACTTCGTCAATTTTACTCCGATCGACTTGAAATTTTAACACAATATTCTTGATATATTATGCATTCATTTAAAAAAAATTTTGAAATGAAAAAAAATTTAAATACTTTACCCCGCCCTTAAAGCTCCCATAGACCACAGCCTTTCTTAAAGCATTTGCACGAGGGCACAGGGAAACTGCGGAAAACCTGTAATGGTACAGGCTCCTATATTTCCCCGATTTTTAGATCTGTTATTAGCGAAAAGTCAGTAAAACTGCGTTGGGTTCAGTAGTCGGCGCGCAGGCCTGTAGGCGGCTGAGCGGTCACCCATCCAATTATTGGCAACATCACTTAAGTGTCCGCCGTCCGTTTTGTTGTAACTCACATATTTGGTAAAGCATTGAAAACCATCAGACACGTATTTTTTTTTATCTGCGGAAAAATGGTTTTAACCGGAGAAACCACTCCTTAAAGAAAGGCGTGTCGAGGGGTGCTCTTTGCAGTTTCACCCACAAGCACTCCACCGATGTGAACGAAACAAAAACCAAAATTCTTCTAATGTACAGCGATGAAAAATCCACTATAAAGTAATTTTTAAAAAAAATTAAGGGGGAAGATGCATTTCTTTGAGGGGCCGTTTCACCGTAAAAAACGTTATTCCGCAGATTAAAAAAATACGTGTCTAATAGTTTTCAATACTTTATTACATATATAAGTTTCAAGAAAATGGAAGGCAGACACTTAAGGTGGAGGCCTGAATTCGAAGGTCCGAAAAATCGTTTTCTTTTATTGCTTAAATCGATAGGTAAACTATCCAAGAATATATTTACAAAGTTAGAGAGGCCAATTGTAAATATTTTCGAAGATATACAAGACCTAAAGCAGAGAAGCGATTGATATTTGATATTCATATTTCCTCATATTTAAAACTTTGAAGGGTGCTTTCTCCAGTTTTCATTTTCACGATTTTTCTAAATTGACAGGCGTGATAGGAAAAAACTAAACGACCTATTGAATCAAACCAAAGTTTATTTTCTTCACTATGAAAATTTCTTCTAAGTGTATTAAAAAAGTCGTTGAAAAAGCCTTTTTAAATCATTTTACAGCACGTTAAACTATTTTTTTTTATTACATTTTTGTTTCAACCTGAAAAAAGTTATGATCTCACGATTTTTTAAATCTTTTTCTTAAGGCCTCAAGCCACAGTAACGGGTATAAAATCATGTGCGAATTTAACAATTTTTTTTCGAATGAAAAAGTGATTCACTCATAAAATTAATAACACATCTGTTTAGTATATGAATATTAAGCTGTTAGAAAATATATGTATTTTTTTTTCGATGTACAAAATGGCCGACTACTAATATTTTCTTTTGTTATCTTGTTTTTAGGCGCTCCGTGGCATGACATTTAGCATCCACTATTTTTGACCTTTAACAAAAAACAAAAATTCTCGTCAATCTACATTAACCCTCAGGGTACGGACTGGGTTACCGTAACCCGAGCGAAATTTGAAAGAAGCGAAAAAATGTCAAGACCCGTTCACATTTTTCATTATAATTTTTTTTCAATCAGTTAAATGATTAATCTGACAATTCTATCATATTTTTGAGACAATTTCACACAAAATGAAAAAAAAATGTATTCAAATTGACAAAGTACAGCTCGATATACACCCAATCAAAGTCGCCGGGTTAGGCTAACCCATGTCCGTACTGAACGTAACTTTTTTATAGTCCGTACCCTGAGGGTTAAAATACCTAGAGAAGGACGAACGGAATTTAAAAAATATTGTTTTATTCAAAAGCTGTAGGTATTTGAACATAAGAAATGAATTTATAGTGAAAAATTTCGTTATAACTGCTCATAAACTGCTCATAAAATGAAAAGTTTTCGATCAATCAGAAATTCCGTACGTACTTCTCTGCGAAATGCAATTAGGAACATAACTTTTAAATTCGAAGTAAATCGAGTGAAAACTGTTGAAGTTATTTGTCACGCCAATTGGAAAAAAGGTGTTTCGAGAAGTTTCGAGTAGTCGGCCATTTTGTACATAAAAAAAAATATATATTTTATAACAGCTTGATATTCATACTAAATAGATGTGTAATTAATTTTATGAGTGAATTACTTTTTCATACGAAAAACAAATGGTTAAATTCGCACATGATTTTATACCCGTTATCGTGGCCCAAGGCCACAGACGAAAAATATATGAGAATTGAAAATTTTATTTGGTTCAGTCAAGAATTACGAGCTGCATTTTTATCGCCGATTGGGGACTGCAGTGGCAAGACGCGCATGGGATAGGCTGATAAATCTGCGGTCACTTATTGTTTCGTGTTGAATTTTTTTTTATACATTTCAAATATACATGAAAAGATACCTCAATGTTTACTGGGCTCGCTTGTTTTTTTTTCTTTCGAAAAAAAAAATCCGAAAAAAACGCTTTTTTGGACCTTCTAATTCAGGCTCTCCCGCCTTGAGTGATGTGACTTGTAAGTTACTCGGTAGTCATTGTTCACGTGTAATTATGGAATTTAATGGAGAGCGATGTGATGTATCAACTGAGGATCATTTGTCAGGATACTATCTCTACGTCGAAGCCTCGGGACGTCTCGTCAATGACACAGCGAGAATCGTTTCACCCCTGTACCACCCTTCCCTCAGCGAGACCGGATGTTTCTCATTTTGGTAACGGAAAAATTCTTCGATATCTTTATTCTCACCCAACGCTTTGCCCTCGACGGGAGAATATTCCACCGTCACTCGCCGCATTCGTCCCCACATTTGTATTCGCCCGCAGGTATCACATGTACGGAGCCACGATAGGAGCTCTCAAAGTTTACTTCAAGCCCGAGAAAAGCAACTCCCAGGTGATGTTCGAGAAAGCCGGAGATCAGGGCAACCGATGGTTCCACGGTTACTTCAATCTGCCAACGACCAACACGAGTTTCCAAGTCAATATTATATACGATACTTTGATTCCCCCGAGGAGAGTCAAGCGTTTCACCGACGAATGTCAAAGAAACTTGGTTTTCCTTGCGACTTCGACGTGTCCGACGGAAGTTCAAAATTCACGATCTCCATAAGTGACACTGCACCGTTTACGAGGCAAAAAAAAATTGACAGCGAGACAAATTGACAGCATTTTCTTTGCAAACTTCGGAAGTCGTTCTGGAATCTCAAACGTTAATGAACGCAGTTGATTTTTCTTGAAAATACATTGAGGGGTTATGCCTAGTTGTGAAAGTCGAAAAATCACGTTTTTCGAAACCTGTATATTTTACCAGTACATCGTCATATATATATATATAGACGCTGCTTACAAAAAGTGGCATGTTTCAGAATTCTTACGAAAATAAGCACATTTGATATCACCGCAAAAACTAGCATGTTTTGGCTTCCGACACGAAAACTAGCAAGTTTCGATTTTTTGCACGAAAAGAAGCAGATTTCGATATTCACCGCGAAAATTAACGTGTTTCAGTAACAGTGGAATCCTTCCAACTTTTCTTCCATGCTTTTTGACGCCTTGCCTCTATTTTTTACTCCAATTCCTTCGACCGCAATCGGAAATTTACGATTTTTTAGACCTCTCAAAAAATTTTAACTCGACTTTAATTAAAACTTCAATCGGGAAATATCCATTCAACCTTACGTCGATATGATCCACGTTAAATATGATTTTTACCAAGAAGGACGAGAGATGAAAATCTTAAAAAAAAAAAAAAAACTTAGATGATGTTCGAACGTTCCAATTAAAACAGACATCGGATAAAATATTGCCTCTTGGACCAAGAAAAAAAAAGATTTCAAAGAACATCAGCAAGATTTTTTGAACACATTCGACGATAACCATCTGTAAGATTACAGTAAATTTGTTGAATGATATTTCCCATAACGTTATTTTTTAATAGAAAATCACAATAAATATTCCATATTTACAATTTCGATATTATTTTTTTAATAAAAATGACTACTATCGAATTCAAATGATAATTATTATCAAAATGTTAATAAAAGCAACGAGTATAGAATTAAAATGTCATTACGCAAAAAATTGTCATATTTAAAAAAAATACCAATGGTTTATTTTTACAGATTTTTACCTGAGCACGAAGGACTTTGAATTCTCACCAAAACTCTTTTTGGGTAGATTGTACGAGCGATGAGATCCTTGAGGTTTTAAACTTACTCCTTTAACGCTAGTTTTTACAGTGAAAATCAAACAAGCTAGTTTTCGCGGTGACAGCCAAAACATGCTAGTTTCCGCGGCGAAAACCGAAACATGCTGGTTTTCGTGATGAATACGGAAACGTGGTAGTTTATCTAGATAGTTATAGATATGTTCTCTCAAAATTTCAAGGTGCCCGTGCAGAAATTTTGGCAGGGATACAGCTGGATTCTGACTTGTATCCCGGGCTCCCAGTCGGGATCTAGTCCGATATCGGATCAGATTCGAAGACTAAATGTAAGATCCGTAAACTGGATTCCATTAGGGATCCAGAACCGGATCCTTTAATGACTCTAAATAGATTCCCCATGGAATCATTAAGGAATCTGGGAAGGATCACGGATGAATACAGGCTGAAATAAAATGTCAAAAATGGAATTATGACATGTTAAATTTATTATAAATATAAATAACATTTATAAAGTTTTGGTGCATTAAACTATCAATAAAAAAAAATTTGTCCAAAGATTCAAATGGCAGATCGCGCTCATCGCGAGATTTTGATGTGAATTAAAAAAAATTCACATCAAAATCTGTGAATGCAAATGTATTGACAAGAAATTATAAATACAAAAAAATTCACAAAATTAGTTGTGAATTTTTTCGTATTTAATACAAATTAAAATCAAATTGTAAATGATTGGATTAAAATTTGCGCCAAAAGTGAGTTCGTACGTATTTTGAGAGAAAACATTGCCTCGAGGCAAAGAAATTTTTGCACATAACTTTTTGTGCGAACATTTCTTTGCCTCAACACAATGTTTTCTCTCGAAATACGTTTACACTTGTGGTGTAAATTTTAATATAACTGTCGTGAATTCGATTTTTATTTTCTTCAACTTGAGGAAATTCACAACTCATTTTGTGATTTTTTTTCATATTTATAATGTAATATTTGAAACTCACAACTTTTTTTGCAAAAATTTCTTTGCCTCGACGAAATGTTTTCTCTCGAAATACGTAAGAACTCACGGTTGGTGTAAATTTTAATCTAATCATTGTGAATTTGATTTTAATTTGTCTTAAATACATGTTTATACCCACCGACATTTCGGTGGGTATAAACGGAGACTTATTCCCCAAAACCGGTATCCCGGTTAGAATCCAACTTGCATCAGTATCGGAATATGTACGACGACGATGGCATAATTTTGAAAATTTTGGCATCACGTGTATTTTCGGTATTACTATGTATTTCCTATCTATAGATAGGAATTTTATAGATAGGAATCTATAGACAGAAATTCCTATCTATAGATAGGAATTCCATAGTAATACAGAAAATACTCGGGACGCCAAAATTTTCAAAATGATGCCATCGTCGTCGTACATATGCCGATACTGATGCAAGTTGGATTCTAACCGGGATACCGGTTTGGGGGAATCCATGACAAATCCTGATCGGGATTTGATCGGACATAGGGTATCCCGGTCAAAATTTCTGCACGGGTGGTCGAATAAAAATTGACAGTTTTATATGGTATTGAAGTTTGCATCGTTGGAATACCACGAAAATTCTTCTCTATTTTTCCATTTCTTTATTTTTATTACTATCTGAATCCTTCTTTTCAATGTTTAAGTTACGGAACCCTAATAAGAATTTTTTTAAATGTTCCAGTGCTTTTTCTGACCTAAATGAACCGAAAAAAAAAATTGGGTGATATCGAAACAATATATTTTCGTTGCATCCCAACGATGCAAACTTCCATACCATAGATTTATAGAATGTTATGTTGACGCCCGTCGGAACGCTCGGAGCGTCGTTTCAAACTTTGTTTAAATTTAAAGTTTAAATTTAAAAATGTAAAAATATAGTTTTTGATCGAAGGATTTCGATTAGATTAACGAATAACGGCTATTTTTTCGCAAACATCAAAAAACACTTTTTTAAATTTGATATTTCGGAAATCTCTTCGATTAATCGTAGGATAAAATAATATACTAACGCAATCTGTTTGATTTTTTTTACATTAGATACTCAGGTTCAGTAGGGCATTGCTTACCGCAAAAGACATTTTCAAAAGGTGCTTCCTGGACGTCTACTGTAAATCGAAGATAATTGAATATTTTTACACAAAAAAAAATTACAGAGAGTTCTTTAGATGATACTATTTCAAAAACGCACCGTAAAATAGGTTTACTTTGAACAGATTTTGGAAGTTTTTTGTAGGTAACTGTTTTTTAACATCCTGAATTCCAACTTTTTTGCTCCAAAAGAACAATGTATTCTTTGGCTATAAAGTGTGTAAGGAAGTTAAGCCCCCCCCCCGCCCCACAATTGTATATTTGTTTCAAAAAATAGTATCAAAGTAACCTCGAGTGTGGGGTTTCTTTGACAAGGCATTGAAATGCAACTTATGTCAAAGATTAAGGATTACTTTGTCATCATTTTGATTTAAAAAATTAAAATTTTATGCATTATACATGGAATGAAATGATAAACAACGATTTTTTACAATCAAATTGTCATCTTTATAAACGCAACATTTTACATACAATATCAAGCACCTAGAGTACTATTATAGGCACTTAATCAGCTTTATAATTATCATGAAGATCAAAATCAACTTGGGAAACATTACAATCAACTTTAATAAACTTGAACAACTCTAATAAACTTGAACTTGAAAAACTAATAAACTTGAACTTGAAATTCTAATAAACTTGAACTTGAAAAACAACTCTAATAAACTTAAACTTGAAAAACTCTAATAAACTTGAACAACAAATTCAAACACACTAAAATGCGCACACATTCAAATCGTATTTGGGCGCTCTGTTAAAGTAGCTCCAAAAACTGTCAACCCTTAATGTCAATTTAACCCCATTTTACGGTCATTTTTGTAGAAATTTGTCATCACAATTTTCCTTCTAAAAATCTCAAAAACGAGCCGTTTTCGACTGTTACAACTAAGCATAACCCATTAACTATGGCTGGCTTCACGATCCTTGGAAGGATCCATGCCAACTTTCCTACATTTAAATGCATCTTTCCTCGATCACGATGTATCGGAACTTACAGAAACTTCTACGTTGATCCTTCATTGGACGTATATACATACGTCACGAAAAGACATCAGTATCTTCTATAATTCATCGCTCAAACGCCAGACTCTATTTACGATCGAACGTTCGTGTACGAAAATGACATGTTTCCCCGTAGATCATAATCGAGGGTATCAGAGGCGCGAGTTACGTCAGCGATATCGCGGTGGATGACGTCGCCATTCTCCAGGGTGAAAACTGCTCCTTTGCAGGACCAACCACCGCCCCGGATACGATTCCCACTAATATGGGTAAACATTTGTTGTATTCTGACCTATAATATCCTTTTCCACATACCCTCCGATTTATCCGACAGTATTGAACCGAGCGGTTCAAAACTACGGGCACTGGAGTTCGTTCGCGTTTGTTTTGACTCGTCCGGAATTAGCGAATACCCACGGTCCAATCTATGATCATTTTGTGAGTCTCGATAACTTCCTGAATGTGTACAAAAAAGATCGGCAAAGAAGGGCACACTTTCAGTCTTCGTTACAATTCGAATGTCCTTGCCGATCGTACATCGGTAGTAAGCTAAAGATTGCACCTTCTCCACCAAAGTTCTCAACCGACAACTGGAAAAATGTTCGAAGTATCGAAGAATCATTGCGATTACCTTTGATCAACGTTCGTCGAGGCCTGCACGGGAAAGTGCATAGCGTAAAAATGAAATCGGCAAACGTGATTGCAGATGAAATCGAGCTGGTGAATTCGCTGCAGAGTTGCCACGGACGTTGCGGAAATGGGACTGCGAGCGCGGACGCCTGGGCGACGATTTTGCCACCAGACTCACCGGACGCGTGTCAGTGCAATCTCGATTGCGCTGAAACGTCCATTTGCTGCCCCGATTTTGCGGAATACTGTGTCCTCGGTAATTATCAGCGCTCATACTCCGTCTATGAGATTATATTGGAATGTTGAATAAGTTCTCGCTGTTTATGTCGTGAAAATTAATGCTTCGTGAAAAAAAAAATTCCTAATGCTTTCGAACGTTCGATACTGTTGTGTGATTCTTCATGAAGTGATGCTTCCGATTAAACACATCAGAATCATCATTTTTGAAGTGTCCAATTCTGTGTGATTCAGCTGCAGATTTTTTCAAATAAAGTAGTGCAATAAACGTCCCCGCAAATACTTTTTTTGGAACGAAATTTCACATTTTAACCCTTCGCGATCGCCCGGGGTCAAAATGACCCCACGTGCAACTTTAAGCCAAAAGTACTATAAGTTGTTGGAGGCCAAAGCGACTGGCTCGCCTTGTAACGATGCTTTGGGGTAATCCTTTGTACGTACAGACTACAGTCGGACGTGGAGCTATTTTTTCCTTAAACTACCATATCTCAAGAATATCATCCCAGAATTTTATGAAAAAAAAAACGAAAATTGCGAGAGTTATGATTTTTTAGTAAAAAAAAGGGCTTCTTCACGCATTGACCCCTTGCTGATTTTTTTTCGCCATTTTAAAATGCGATTAAAATATAATCCTGAGAATGGCACATTCTCGAACGTTCAAACAAATATCCTGAATTTTTATGAGTCATTCTGAACGATACGGTCAACACGGCACTCGTTTGATACATGGCTGGGGTCATTGCGACCCCCCGTGTGACCTGCGTTCTATAGCCAGACTTGTTTCCTCAAAGTATCATATCTCAAGAATATCATCCCAAAATTTTATGAAAAAAGTGCTAATTGCAAGAGTTATGATTTTTCTAGAAAGAAGGGCTTTTTCGCGCGTTGACCTCTTGTTAATTTTTTTCCGCCATTTCAAAATTCGATTAAAATATAATACCGAGAACAGCACATTCTAGAATGTTCGAACTAATATCCTGAATTTTTATGAATCATTTGGAACGACACGGTCAACACGACACTCGTTTGAAACATGACTGGGGTCATTGCGACCCCCTGTGACCAGCGTGTGAAAGCCAGATTTTTTCCTTAAAGTATCATATCTCAAGAATATCAACTCCAAAATTTGATGAAAAGAAATGATAATTGCAAGAGTTATGATTTTTCTAGTAATAAAAAAGGCTTTTTCACGCATTGACCACGTGATGATTTTTTTCCGGCATTTTAAAATTCGATTAAAATAGAATACCAAGCATAGCACATTCTCGAATGTTCAAACTAAAATCCTGAATTTTTATGAGTCATTCGGAACGATACGGTCAACACGGCACTCGTTTGAAACATGGCTGGGGTCATTGTGACCCCTTGTGCCCAGCGTTTTATAACCAGAACGTGTGACCGCGAAGGGCTGATATTACGAAAAAAAAAGTTGTTTACACTCCGGCGAAATGACACACTGAATTTCAAGCTTATAGAAAACAGCGAGAACTTATTCAACATCTCAATATTATTGACTTTCTGTACCGTTGCACGCGCAGTATCGCAATAAATGCACATTGCAAATTACGTACAGGCGCAACTGACTGGCCGGCAACCCTCCAGACGGAGAGATTATCCACCCGAATGGAGAACATCGTGGGCGGAGCGACCATGGCGATGGAACCGATTCCCATAAGTCCGAAGGACGACATCGATCCTTACGCGAGAGTTACCGATCGTCCGGAGACGACGATAAGCAGCCGAAAAGAGACTAGGACACCAACGACCCCGATGACAACGACGAGGATATCAACGACCCAGAAGAAGAGAACCACGACAGCAATGGCGTCTACGTTGACCAACAGGACTACGCTGCCAAGCAGGAGAACAAGCCCCAAACCGATCGACAGGACAAAGTCCACGTCTGCGAGGACACGAATCGTCGTCGTGGTCGCAACCACCGGGGAAACTCGTTTTCCTAGCTTCACCGGGACTTCCGAAGATCCCCGAGATTCCGGTAGAACAGGTAAGGGATGTTTCATCCCCTGGGATCGTTACAGCGCATTTCTATCGATTTTTTGCCACCCCAACATCGTTCATTCTTCTTCCAACCATTCCCTGCCCTCGTACGTTCCAACCACGTTGTACTTCGGCTATAAATATCCTCGCGCGCCTACAAAACCAACATTCAATTCCCAAGACGCCTGTCCACGATGGGCTTTCACTCGACCTTTGAACTTTGAATATTTCGGCTGATATCACTGCATTTGATGGTCGCTGAATGGAGTTTTTGGTTACTGAATTTCAATTGAATTCGATTTCTCACATGCTCCTCGTTTCCGGGTCCCGCTGGAAACTGTTTTATGAGAAAGAAAAACGGCTGAATATATATATTGTTCCTGATGATGCAGTAGAGGATAAAAAATATGCCTCGCAAAGTTTAGGATGAATGGCAGGGTAGCATGTTTCTTAAATTTGTTGTCTCTGGAAAGTAATTAGAGTATCTGGAAAGTCTCTAGAAAGTAACTATTCAATACGAATGTTACTATATAAATATCATCAATGTTTCAATATAGTAATAAAAAGAATCTCTTATCCTATATATATATATATATATATTAGACTGATTCAAAAAAAAATTTTTTTTCTGGATTCTCGTGCTATTGTTGGGTACTGATAAAACAAAATTTCTCTAAAAAGATGGGCGCGGTCACTCAATTTTTAGAGGTGGCTATCTCGACTTTTTTGTATTTGAATTTTTTTTAACGAACGTATTGCATTTAAGCATAGTCATGGCATCGGATTACGGATAAAAATCACATCTAGCAGCTTTTTCGTAACAAAAATAAACTCTAACAATTTGAAAAGATTGCAATATTCACAATTCAAATCCAGGTAGATTAATAATGGCGTCTATACTACTCTCGTTATTCATGTAGATTTATTTATACGCATTAACATCTCGCACTTTTTACGAAAAATTAAATTATAAGCTTTTATTCATAAATCGTATATTTACATTTTCAAAATGCTACGCTTATATTATCTTCAAACTCATTTACATTTCTTCCCAGCCATTCTCAAGTTCGTTAACATTTTGGGCAGAATGAACATGTGCAACGTTGAACAGTTCGTCCAAATCTCTCTTAAATTTACGTTCCTTCGATATTTGTGACGGCAAATTCTTTTTAACCCGATTTTTTAAAAGTTATTTCCAGACTAGATGGAGTTTTATTGATTTCAAGATTGCGTTATTCAATCGACGCGTTTGAATTTCAGCACATTTCCATTGTTCGAAAACTTCTTTCATCGTTTCGTGTGCACTTCGACGTATGGTCAGTTTTTCTCTGTTATGTTTGTAAAAGAACAAACTCAAAACTTTTCCGATTTTTATCCGTAATCCGAAGCCATGACTATGCTTAAATGCAATACGTTCGTTAAAAAAAATTCAAATACAAAAAAGTCGAGATAGCCACCTCTAAAAATTCACTGACCGCGCCCATTTTTTTAGAGAAATTTTGTTTTATCAGTGCCCAACAATAGCACGAGAATCCAGAAAGAATTTTTTTTTTTGAATCAGTCTAATATATATATATATATATATATATATATATATACAGTGAGAAAATTATAATGTGGCCATGTATTTTTGAAGGGTCTGATACGGAGATTTCACAACCGAGAAAAATATGATATTTAATGGTTTTACGAGGCCTCTAAAAAAATGTAGCGTATTTTCTTGATGAATAGTATTCGCCAGAAAAAATTAAGCGTTCTGGAAAAAATCCAAATCCCATTTTGAGTTCACCGAAATAAAGATAATTACATTCCGAACACAAAACACTAAAAAAAAACGTTTTAAAAAATAAAATCAAATTCCATTTATCCTCTTTAAGGTAGAACGAGCGCGCGCTCTTGATTTCTATGGATTTTGTTCAAATTTTGAGGGGTTAGGCCACTCTAGAGGCCGAAAAAGTAGGCGTTTTGTAGTTTTTTTTTTTTTTTTTTTTTTTTTTTTTCAGAAAAACTACAAAATAAATCGAGATTATAAAAAAGTGTGTTTATCATCCATATCAGTGACTGTATACAATACTGTATACAAAAACAAGTTTTTCAGGAGTATCTCGCATGCAGAGTTTAATTACCTCAATTCTACTCTACCCAAAATCGAATTCCGTTTTTTTTTTCCAAAATACTCTATTTTTTCTAGCGAATGCTTCTCATAAAAAATGCCCTACATTTTATTGCGAGGAGGATTCGAAAAACCATTAAAACGTATATCACTAACGCCGTTACGTAGAAGCTAGAACTATGGAGTTACTTTTCAGGGCTAAATAATTGGTAGACGATGCTGCCCTAGTCAATATCCCGATCGTCGCCGTCCCCTCGACAATCGATTTTCTCCACTCGTCTACGAAACGCAAAATCCAACAATAGCTTTCCATCAATTTTAATTGCGTTTTCTTCGTAACCGTCAATTGTTAACCATCAATCTTGCTAACCTTCGCGAGCATTCAATTAATGAAAGTCAAACGAATTTTCATAAATATTCAATTAATATTCACTCGATACACGTCGAGACGATACGTATAGGTAACGAAGTATTATTTCTCTGATTGATCACTCTGCAGTGGCTCGTGTCCGGGCCGAACAAGCGACGATTCAGCAGCTCGACTCGTCAAAGTCCCTCGGGGTTAGCGGTATAACGGCCATAGTCGTTATCGCATTCGCGATTGTACTCTCGACTATCACGACGTACCTGATTGTACGAAAACGAAAATCATACAAGAGAGGCGGAGGCGGAAGTGGCTCGGCCCTCTCCGAGGACAGCGACGTACGGTTTCTCACGACCGACGAAATTCTCGATTTTAATCTCGCTCGGCCCACCGACTATGACGAACTATGAATAGGATGCACTTTCGTGTCTACAACAATGCTGCGATACGATATATGCAACGTACCATATAATGTAGTTATGATGATAATAATAATAACAGGCGGAGATAAAGTCCGAGACCTCGGGCGTCTACGTTAATTACCATTGTTATTATCGTTGTTGATATTACGATGGTGATGGTAATTATAACGGTAATAATAATAATCAGTAAAGATAATAATGAATGTAATTATTATTAGGATTAATATTATTGTTATAGCGATAGAAATGATAATAGTGGGTAAAAATAATCAGCCTCCTTGAAGAAAGAAATGGTATGCAAAATATATTCTGTATGTTTCTCGACCTAATCCATATCTAGCTCGGATGCCTTTTTATTTGTTATTTTTTCTCACTTTTGAAGGTCCGCCATATTGAATGTGTGAGCGGTAGCTACGTGGAAAGTGAGACGATGAAACCTGCTGCGATATATTTTTGCACATATTTCTTCTTAAGGGGCACCAGCGCATTATTGGAAATCATATTAGAGATGAGCGGAAAAAACATTGCAATATTTCCGAAAAAAAAATTATAATTTAATTTTTAATATCTTGAGGGAAGGTTCTGCCTTGTTGGGCCAAAAAATGTTCGATTTTTCACCAATTTTTTATGCGAAAAGTATTAAATATAGAATGTTGATATTTGGTATGTTGACTAAGCGGTCTTTAGTGAGCATCAAAATATTTTTTAAAGCTTGACAAAACATGGCGGTGGGAGTGGAAGGAGCCACGTATGTCGGTGCGCGGGCGATGACATTTTTCGCTTGCGGGAGTCCTAAGTCCCGGACAGGTGATCTGAAGTGAAAAAATCAAACATATTTTTACTTTTTACAATATTGTGTATAATTTGATCTAGAATCAAGAAGAAAAATTGAAAAATAAAAAAATTGTGAGCGATCGGAAGGAAGTTTGTTTTTTTCCAAAAAATTTCGCAGTTTTAGGCTCTTTCTTTTATTTTTCTTCTTGATTCTACGTCAACTTATACACAATATTGTATAAAGTAAAAAAATGTTTGATTGTTTTGCTTCAGAGCACCTGTCCGGGACTTGGGACTTCCGCAAGCGAAGAATGTCATCGCCCGCGAACCGACATACGTGGCTGCTCCCACTCCCACCACCATCTTTTGACAAACTTTTAAAAGTAATTTGACGCTCAGTAAAGACCGGTTAGTCGATAAACCAAATATCAACATTCTATATTTAAAAGGGGGAAATCACAGTAGCACACAAAAAAATAGGCATATTTTCGGGAATTAATTTTGGCTAAATAAAAGTATCAATCGAAAATCTGTAAAGTAGGTTTTATAGCAATACTAAAAAAGTACAAAATGTAATTTTTTCAATAAAAAATATTTTAAAATGGCGGCTGCGCAGCATACGCCCCAAGGCGCCTTTTTTTGAGCTCGCCGAAGACATAACTCGAGCAAATTTTTACCGATCGACTTGAAATTTTGACAGTAGCTTCGAAACATCTTTCTCCACGGAGCTACGTAGGATTTTTTCGATATATTGATTTTTCGCAAAATGGTGCATGTTTGAAAATAAAGTTAAATTTTTAACAAACAAAAAACGCCATAAAATCGTCGATAAAAAAAAAGTAAGCGATATAAAATAAAAAATCCTACGTAGCTCCGTGGAGAAAGATGTTTCGAAGCTACTGTCAAAATTTCAAGTCGATCGGTAAAAATTTGCTCGAGTTATGTCTTCGGCGAGCTCAAAAAAGGCGCCTTGGTGCATATGCTGCGCAGCCGCCATTTTTAAATATTTTTTATTGAAAAAAATTACATTTTGTACTTTTTTAGTATTGCTATAAAACCTACTTTACAGATTTTCAATTGATACTTTTATTCAGCCAAAATTAATTCCCGAAAATATGCCTACTTTTTGTGTGCTACTGTGATTTTCCCCCTTAATACTTTTCGCTTAAAAAAATTGGTTAAAAATCGAATATTTTTTGGCCCAACAAAGGAGAACCTTCCCTTAAGCTTAGGAAACAGCAAGTAAGCGTGCCCAACAATGGACTCGCATTCCGAACAATGATGAGATCGAGAAAATTGTTTCCGGGAAAAGATATTGCCAAAATGAGTAAACTGCTTTCATTTTGCAAATAATTTTATTTAATTTTTATTATCCGTTGTTACGGGTCGAGAAAACAGAGGGAGAGAGGCAGACCGAACGAAGCAATTCTTAACATAATAATAAAAGAAATGTAAGTGGCAGCGAGAGATTTATATAACCGCATGCCTGAGGCGGAAAACTCCATAGTGAATAAAACGCTTCTTCCTCGTGACGCACTCGTTCGTTTTCTATTTCTTGTACGTATTTTCTCCGTTCCGAAACGCTGCGAGTGAACTGCGATGGGAAGAGTACGGAGAACGACCATCAGTATTGACCACGTAACGACCATCTCCAATGGCTTTTTTGGTAATTGCATTTTTCTCGTCTCCCAAACGGGAGAGACATTCCGAGAAATTAATTGTAACCGTATAAGAGAAATTATTGGAATGACAGTGCGCTAAGCCTCTTTTGACAGATCGGTTCGTTTTATTTTTTATCGAAATCGAAGATGCAAAGGCAGACTCAAAAATTTGCGACCGAATTTTTCAGCAACGAGACACGCCGCGCCATCTGGTGATAAAATGTTTGCAGCAGCCTCGCAGTCGTTTTACAATATTACGAAATCGAAAATAAATCAGGAGAATGTTTTCAGGTGACGTTATTTTGGGAAAAAATAATTTATTTTGCAGAAACTATTCAAAAACGTGTGGTAGAATATTCTCAATGTGATTCAGAGTTGGAATCAACTATGGGATTTTTACCCTCTCGTTCGATATTTGTTTCTGAATTAGCACGGGGGAAAAAGAATACAGCGTCTTCTACGGATATCCCAAAAATCTTGAAAAACGTTTCAAAAGTGCTAAATATTAATTTAAATATGACGAAAAATTAACGAGCACATGTCATTGGTCTTCGATGTCTTTATTTTTGTTGTTTCGTCACATCATCATGAATTTAGCGGAACAGTAGATAAAATGAAAAATACACATTGTACAAATAGTAGAAACAAAAACCCAATATTTGATATCTTCATATTCAATAATCGAATATTTTTGCAATATCCACGAGGACAATTCAGTTTATTCGTGGCTCACAATATCGACGATTAAAAAAAAATAATAACGGCCCGATTGTAGTATCGAAAGGCACTAATTTTAAACGAGGCAATCAGGATAAAAAATATTTGAGGTACGCTTCTGAATTTTGGTACATGGACGAGTATTTTTCTCCTGCTGATGTATTAATTTATCCTGGCGATGTTTAGCGTGATTGAATATGATTTGTCGCCTGAATATTTATTTAGACGGCCGTGCGAGAGAAAATACATATGTATGAATACTGTAGTACAAGTTGCGCGCCACAGGATGAGATAATAAATATTAATAACACAAGCCGATATTTCGTACATGGTCGTATAGCAAATATAACGCGGTGCCATTCCATTATCTAGCTATTGATATATCGATTGTCACTCCCTCTCGCAACGAAAGACTTATAGGCAATATTTCCAGTCGACCAAGGACCCCAAAAATTCTGTTCCAATTCGAAGTTGAAGGAATTTGTTTATATTTAATTTTTAAATCAAACTTCAAAGTTCGTTTTGATACGAACTGACAAAATTCGTAATGAAAATTCAAAACGACAGATCGCTGGAAGTGAAACTCAACGATCGCGATGACTGCAATTCCCAACGGAATTCCAAACGTTGAGAAAACGATGCCTCTATTTTGAAAATCATTTGGTTAAGGCGGGAGCTTTAATTATAAGGTTCAAAAATCGTTTTTTATTACTTAAATCGATAGATAAACTATGCAAGAATATATTTACAAAGTTACGGAGGCAAATTGATATTGATATTTCCTCGTATTGAAAACTTTGAAGCACGTTTTCTCCAGTTTTCATTTTCACGATTTTTCCAAATTGGCGGGCGTGGTAGCAAAAAACTAAACGACCTGTTGAATAAAACCAAAGTTTATTTTATTCATTATGAAAATCTCTTCTAAATGAATTTAAAAAGTCGTTGAAAACGTTTTTTTAAATCATTTTTATAGCGCGTTAATGTGTTTTTTTTCTTCTTTTAAACACATTTTTATTAAGGGGTAAGGCCACTGTAAATTTTTTGAAAAATCGATTTTTTTTTATTGGTTTAAAAAATAGTTTAAACCCTAACTTCTTAAAAATAGTCTAAACCCTTAACTTCTTTTTTTAATTTTTCCAATAAAAAACTATTCGCAAAACTTTAAACGCGTTTTTCTCGAAACATGGTTTTTCAAAATGGCACGCAGCATAACTCGAACAATTTTCATTTTTTTTACTTGAACTTTTAACCAGATGTGAACATTTACATTATCTTGAGAATGTCGATCGGAATTTTCAAGAACTTTATTTATTGATTTTTTATTAACAAAAAACTTGCCGTTTTTTTCGTCAAAAATCAATTTTTTTTTTCAAACGCACGCCAAATCCACAAAAATTGATACTTTTTAAAATCCGATCGACATTCTCTAGCTATAGCCCTCTAGATTAATGGTTTTTTTTTGTTCTAGATTCAAAAGTGCACCAGTGGTGCTGCGTGCCGCGGAGCCCTGGAAGCAAAACATGTCCCGGGAAGATAGCTGTGGAACCGCCATTTTGTTTTTTTTTTACTGTAAAAAAATTTTATAATAAAGTTTAATGTATGCCCGATAACACCATTAAAAGTTTTTTTTCAAATACCTTCAATTTCGGGAGCAAAAAATTAGTGAAAAAACCTTTTTTGGGCCGTTACAGTGGCCTTACCCCTTAAACCTGAGAAAAGTTATAATTTCACGATTTTTCAGCATTTTCTTAGTTCGCCCAGAAGAAGAATATACGACAATTAAAATTTTTATTGATTTATTTGGTTCAGTCAAGAATTACGAGTTGGGTCTTTCTCGCCGATTGGGTACTGCAGTGGCAAGACGCATATGGAATTTATTGTTTCATGTTGAACATTTTTTTATAACATTTCAAATATACATGCAAAGATACCTCAATGTTTACTGGACTCACTGCCTTTTTTCGCTTTAAAAAAAATCCCGAAAAACGCTTTTTTGCACCTTTTAATTCAAGCTCCTGCCTTAAGCACTTTTCGGACATTAAATAATCATTCGTGTAACGAATTAAATATTTTTTCAACGCCACCGAAAAAAGACGTCGACGATCTTTTTTTTTCGGTATGTAGAAATGTGATAATGTATTGAGCAAATAGGAAGGGAAAAAAAGTACTTCCTTTCGAATTGTAGGTGTAGAGCTATTTTTAGCGAATGAGAAATTCGAAGGCGACGAAGAAATCCCATCGGACGACGATGATTCAATCTTCTAGGATCGAGCTATTGAGGAAATAGTTACGGCGGATCCGTTGAGAACGGACTGAAAGACGTAATAATTAACGAATACTCCAATATCTCATATTTATTTTCCTATTGAGACACTTCTCCCGTCGAGCGGTGAAATATAAAAGTTTAAATACCTGGCCTTCGTAGCTTTGAGAGTCAGAGGAGATCGTCGGCGCACGTTTTTGCCTAGCAGTCGTGCAACATTTAACTAAGAGAGATTGGTACGTTGAATTATTCTCAAAGACGTTTGCCAATCTTTCTTTTAAGTAGAATTGAAAAAAAAAAATCTCTTCAGATTTTTCCCACATTTCTTCCACTCCGCGATCCAATATTCTATGCTTTCACATAGAAAAGTAAAAAAAAAACTATTTCCATTTCGTAAAATCTAAAAAAAATTAATGAAAAAACGTATTCAACTAAATTCAACGTTGCTCTTACATATTTTTGATTGTTAAAATCTTTTTCTTTCCCTATGGTCATGGTAGTTCGTACGGTGAATCATTGTTCATAGGATAGTCAGTGAAAAACGCGATGAAAAAAAAATGCAAAAAAGAAGATATCACGAAAAGAATCAAACAGCCCTTTGGTAATATAATTTGGCCCATCTGCGAAATCGTTAAAATCACAACGAGCGGGAGATCGAACTGAATGCGTTTCGGCATCGATTCGAGACATTTCCTCGCTATTGGAAAGAAAAAACCCAACGTGACTTTGAGAGTCACCGTGAAGCACGTGAGTTACATCGACGCAGCGTTTAAAGCGAGATATACATTTACAACGATCAAAAAATCGATTTCTTTTTTTTTTCTTCTTTAAACGATAGAACTTCGAAAAACTTGAATATCGAAGCGTGAACTTCAAACGCGTTTTTCTCAAAACTGCATTATCGAAATTGGCGTGCAGGATTACTCAAAAACTATTAAGCCGATTGAGTTGAAACTTGATAGAAATATCGATAATATTGGTAGCTCCTACTTGGCGAAAATTGTTTTTGAAAAAATGAAAAAAAAAACTACTTTTTGAATTCACATTTTACAGAAATGTTGCGTGAAATGTTGATTTTTTTCAACATTTCATAAAAAAGAATTGCTTTGTATACTTAAATATACTATTAAAGTATACCAAAAGTTTGATAATTGTAGAATAATTATTTCTTAGCTGTAAAAATTCCTCAATATTGCTTATTTTTTTCATGTCTAAATGTATATCCCGTCTTAAGGGGAGGTACCTGAGTAAACGGCGAAAAAAACAAATAATCTTCGGGAATTTTTATCTCAAAAACTAATATTTCGATTGCATCCGGAGTTTTTTAATTGAAAAATATGTGCATTGAGGTATGTTTAGGATTTTTTTTAAATAAATTCGTTGACTGGAAGCGATTCAAACGCGATTATCTCGAAACATAATTTTCAAAGTCAGTGCCAGATGTATCTCGAAAACGGCATGTCCGATTTTGTCGAAATTTGGATATAATATTCTTCGATACTTTTTTTCGTTCGCCACGTAGGATTTTTTTTGAAATGTTCATTTTTCACGGAATTGCGAACGTTTTAATTCAACATTCGTTTTTCGTTCGCAATTTCCGACGATTTTCGATTGCATACACATAGCATAAAAAAAGCAATGATTCAATCAAATGAAAAACCCCTACGTGGCGAACGAGAAAGACTATCGAACAATATTGTATCCAAATTTGGACAAAATCGGACAAGCCGTTTTCGAGATACATCTGGCACTGACTTTGAAAACTATGTTTCGAGATAATCGCGTTTGAATCGCTTCCGGTCAACGAGATTTATTTGAAAAAATTCCTAAACATACCTCAATGTACATATTTTCCAATAAAAAAAAACCCGGATCTAATCGAAACATTAGTTTTTGAGATAAAAATTCCCGAAGTTTATCTGTTTTTCTCACCGTTCACTCAGGTACCTCCCCTTGAATGCAAACAGTGAGGGTACCACTCAATGTACAGAAAGGGATGAAGGAGTGGTAGAGGTGAATGCGGAAGTATTTGGTAATCAGCACGCGAAAAGAGTTCCATTCTCGTACGAATGATTGGCCAGTTTGCCAAAAAAAAAAAAAAAAAAAACAACAATCCCCACACCCACAAATTCATCAGTCGCATCAATGAGGAGTATCGTAAAAATGCAAAGTGCGAGAATGGTGTGAAGATCAGTAATTGGGGGTTGGTTTATTGACGGTACCCCAGAAGAGTATGAATTTGGATGATTCGTGCCTGACGAAGAAGAGGAAGGGCCGATCGGCGCGGAACAGCTTGATATCGCCGCCCCTCTGTATCGACGTGCCAGTGACAGCCGCGGCAACGGTCCCGGTCTCGGTCACGTCCATTTCGACCTTGTGCAAAACGTCGGACGCGAAGAGACCCGGATTTTCCAGATTCGGACTATTTCTGAGAGCGTCAAGGCCGTAATTGGGAAAGGCTTTGCGCGACTGAACGAATCGTACGAAATCTTGGTCGATGGGACGAGTCTGACGTTTCAATCGTGGCGCCACCCTGTCGAATCTGTACTTTTGATCTTCGATAGCGACGAATTTGTACTTGGTCTTCTCCGTTGGTCCCGACGGCACGTCGTAAGGTACGTCGTGCTTTTTCGTCGTTTGCCTCTTCGTTGTTTCTTCGTAGCGTAGCAAACGTTCGTCGATCGATCTCTTGCGATGAAGGCTTTGAGGAATTTTCTCAATGAGAACCCCCGAGCCCCATTGTTCGACGTTGTAGCCACCGTGGTTGTCCTGATACCTGAAGTAATTGGTTCTCTTTGCGGGATCGACGTTACGGAGGTTGCCGGTGCCTTTGGGCTCTTGCTCGTCACCGCCGTCACCGACCCTCGACACTATCGGCGTTCGTCCGGTTGGCGGATTCTCGCTGTAACCCTGCGACAGAAGTCCGAGATTCGAGGTCGCCGGATCGAAGAGAGACGCGAGTCCGAGCGACTGGAGAGGCTTGATCAGATTGAGATTGCTCGAGAGCTTCATTCGGGGAAGACTGAGGACGCAGACCTCGTCGGTCATGTTGCCGATCAGGCCTTCCAGGTTCTCCACGGTCAAACGGTTCTCCAGCCTCTTCAGAGCGTTCGCGTCCTTGGCGATCGGCAGAAGAACGTACATCATTGCCTTACGCTTCGGAGGCTCTCCGGTCTTCGTGGAGTCCTGAAAGTAACGAATACGCGTTAAGGGGTCTTCTTACTTTAGACCCTAAAAAAGGCTATTTTCATGATTTTTTTTCGATAGGCTTATATTATAGATATTGATGTAAAAGTTGTTGCACTTAATAAATATACTTTCGAAATACATTTTTAAAAATATGTGAGGTATTCCACGTGAATTCGGTGGACTTTTTCCCTGACCCCCGTCAATTCGATTTACTTTTTTTCAAACTGATTTCATTGACTCTAAAAGACACCCTGAATTTTTTCACATTTTTCGAAACAACCCTTAATAAAAAAAAATAAAAAATCTTCCGAAAAAAAATCCCGATTAAAAAATCTAAAGAAATTTCCAAAAATGCGTGGTTATATGTGAAAACTTCCAAGCTATCACCCGCAATGGAAGTATGATTTTTTCTGTGCTTTCTGAGCGATTAACGTTTTTGAAAAAAAAAAACCGAAAAATTCAAGAACCGCTTACTCCGGACGGATATTTAAATATTTTGATACCCACAATGCATTTTTTTGACCATTTTTGAATAACCAAATCGCAAGCATGGACCTTGAACAGTTAGCAGTTAATTGTTGGGATTTTTTAACGTTAATCGCTTGGAAAGCACAGAAAAAATCATACTTCCACTGCGGGTAATCGCTTGAACATTTATATATATAATCACGCATTTTGGAGATTTTTTTCAGATTCTTAAATCGGGGCGTTTTTTTCGGAGAATTTTTTTTTACTAAGGGTTGTTACGAAGAATGTTAAAAAAAATCAGGGTGTCTTTTAGAGTCAATGGAATCAGATTTAAAACAATTAATCGAATTGGATTCACCGCGTTTACGTGAAATACCTCATACATATTTATTTAAGGGGCCAGTCCTCTTTGAAAATTTCAAAAAATCGAAAGCAAGCAAGACTTGAAGAAATCGACGATGACGAGCAATCAGAAGGGATTTTGTACGGTGCAGTAATTGCCGATTGAGTTTAGGTAAGAGTTTTTCATGGTATAAACTTCAAACGCGTTTTTCTCGAAACAACGTTTTCAAAATCTAGCTCCATCGTATCTCTAAATCTAATAATCCGATTCTCTTGAAATTTGAACCACATATTGTTAATATGATTCACAACAAGATGACCCTCGATGGTTGTAAAATTTTTATTTTAAATATTTTTTTGCGAAAAACGCGTTTTTTAAATACTTTTTTCGTTTTACATCTGCCATTTTTTGATTTTTTGATAAAACTTTATATCCGAGGGTCATTTTGTAGCTGGTGTCATACTGAGACTAATGGACTTTGATTTTTTGTCTCAGACAAGCCGTTGCCGAGTTGTGATGGAGCTACCTATCCACCTATTTTTGAGGCGTTACGTTATTGTACTTAAAAATGAATTAAAATTTGTTTAAGGGGTAAGGCCACTGTACATTTTTTGAAAAATCGATTTTTTTTTATTGGCTTAAAAAATAGTTTAAACCCTCTAGTTTAAAAATAGTTTAAATCCTTTTAACTTCTTTTTTTAATTTTTTCCAATAAAAAACTATTCGCAAAACTTTAAACGCGTTTTTCTCGAAACATGGTTTTTCAAAATGGCACGCAGCATAACTCGAACAATTTTCATTTTTTTTACTTGAAATTTTAACCAGATGTGAACATTTACATTATCTTGAGAATGTCGATCGGAATTTTCAAGAACTTTATTTATTGATTTTTTATTAACAAAAAACTTGCCGTTTTTTTCGTCAAAAATCAATTTTTTTTTTTTCAAACGCACGCCAAATCCACAAAAATTGATACTTTTTAAAATCCGATCGACATTCTCTAGCTATAGCCCTCTAGATTATTGTTTTTTTTTTTTGTTCTAGATTCAAAAGTGCACCAGTGGTGCTGCGTGCCGCGGAGCCCTGGAAGCAAAACATGTCCCGGGAAGATAGCTGTGGAACCGCCATTTTGTTTTTTTTGCTGTAAAAAAATTTTATAATAAAGTTTAATGTATGCCCGATAACACCATTAAAAGTTTTTTTTCAAATACCTTCAATTTCGGGAGCAAAAAATTAGTGAAAAAACCTTTTTTTTTGGACCGTTACAGTGGCCTTACCCCTTAAATGTATTTCAAGACTTTATTTATCAAGCCCAACAACGTTTATCTTCATATCTTTTATAAAATCTCCCAAAATCATTGATAAAATAGCCTTTTTTCGCGGCTCTAAAGTGAACTGGCCCCTTAAGTCGCTATTTATAAACGAAAATTGTAGTTAAAAAAATGTCCTAAAAAATTAAGATGGATCATCCGAAACAAAGAAATCAAACGTTTTTAGATTAAGTATGTTAATGGATACAGCGCATATCATATGATTTTTTATATATGCAAAAATAACAAAATGACCGGCATTTTTCGAAAAAACAAAAAGAACGTGTTTTTTCACCGTTTTAGGCAATAAATAGTAAATATCAAAATTTAAATAATCCTTGATATGCACTATAGCTATAATTGTAAAGAATATGTGGTTAAAATTTCATAAGGATCGGTTCAGTAGTTTCGAAGATTTTATCAATAAGCCACCGAAAAACGTTGTTTCGAGAAAAACGCGTTTACGGTTTGTTTGGATTACATAAATACATTTTTTTTTAAATTTATGTATTTCGAAAGTGTACTTATTAAGCGTACCAACTTTTATATCAAAATCTATAATATAAAACAATCAAGAAAAATCATGAAAATAGCCTTTTTAGCGTCTGAAGTAAGAAGACCTCTTAACGATCAACAGAATCGGGTTGCCGAAATGTCCAATCGGTTGGCAAAGTCAGGTGAAAACATCGAAGAAAGGCTCACTCACTTCGTAGCCTTTGTAAGGCAAGCCGATGATCTTGACCTTCAAACGTCGGTCTTCGTAAAAGGGGAATGTCCCACCGTTGTACATCATATCGACCATGACGGTCTCGTTCGGTGTGACCGCGAATGGTTTCCTGCCGCACGGAAAAGACATATAGTTACATAGGCACGTGTTCGCTCTCCGACAGCCAATGACACATGGAGGGTCGAAGTGTCAAAAATGTATACCTCGCGGTTGCCTTGGGGTAAAAGTACTGATTCCATTCGCCGCTGAAGTAAAGCGCGGAGGCTATTATCAGTCGCGTATCAGGATCGATAGGTCGATCTAAAATACTGGATATCTTTCCGCGGGTTCTCGACAGTACCCAATTGTTCACAGTTCTTCTAGACTCGTCCGGCTGACTTACGAAGTCCAGATTGATCACCTCATTGTTGTAAGCCTCTTTACTTATCGCCTTGAACTCTTCTCGAATTGGGAATCCGTTCTGTAGCAATTATACACTTTTTATTATTATTGTTATCATCAACGTCATTACCATTACTATTGATAACGCGATCGTTGTTGTTACTATACATTTTTTTAATGTTCCCCGTGCAGATATTTATCGGTATATCCAAAGATCCTACCACATCCCTATAGGGATTCAATAGGAACGCCGCACGTGGGGAATCCACATTGAAACCCAAATGGACTTGGCACTATTCCTCGAATGACGTCATTTGAAAGGTTTATTTTAAATTCTCAATAGGAATTTCTTGGATTTCCCAACAAAAAAATCCACTCGTGATTTTGTGCACAAATTTGTTAGGGAGTTCCAAGATGGACACACATCTCTATACGGATTTGTTAGGGACACGGCACATAGGGAGTCCACATTGGGATCCAATTGGATTCTGCACTGTTCCCCAATGAACGCCGTTTGAGAATTCTTACCACGTTCGAATGGCGACCATGTGAAAAGTCACGAGAAAAAACTTGGCGTGTTGAAACATAACCTGCATGCTTCGTGAGCGTGTACATGTGTGGTGATATTATGTCAAAGTGCAGTAAAATTAATAACACACGATAATTATAGCAGATTTTCAGTGATGTGATTTCGATCTATTTTTAAGATATACTTTTTTGTACAATTTATACTTTTTTAAATCCACTCATTGTGTAGATCTTTATACTGTGTTTGAAAAATTGAACGTACGGAATGCAATGGGATCCGTCGATAATCGTATTGGATTCTGTTCGATAATGTGGGATTGAAATTGGATTCGTACATTGGATTCCAATGGGAAATCCTTTAGGATTGAAGTAGGATTCGTAGATTGGATTCCAATGGGGAAACCTTTAGGATTGAAGTTGAATTCATAGATTGGATACCAGTGGGAAATCCTCGTGGAAAAATTCAACGTACAGAATGCAATGAGATCCCTCGATAATCGTATTGGATTCTGTGAAATAATGTGGAGTTGAAATTGGATCCGGACGTTGGATTCTAATGGGATATCCATCAGGATTGAAGTAGGATTCGTAGATTGGATTCCAATGGGAAACCCTTCAGTATTGAAGTTGGATTCGTACATTAGATTCCAATGTATCCAATGTATGTGTTTGGAAAATTAAACGTACAGAACGCAATGGAATCCTTCGATAATCGTATTGGATTCTATTCAATAATGTGGGATTGAATTTGGATTCGTACATTGGATTCCAATAGGATAACCTTAAGGATCGAAGTAGGATTTGTAGATTGGATTTCACTGGGAAATTCTTTAGGATTGAAGTTGGACTCGTACATTGGATTTCAATGGGAGATTCTTTCCGATTAAAGTTGGATTCGTACACTGGCTTCCAATGGGAAATCCTAAAGATAGAAATTGATTTTGTACATCGGATTCCAATGAGAAGTCCCAATTAGAATCCAATGTACGAGCGTGACGTTTTAGTATAGTGTTCTAATGCGATGACCCATTGAACCCCTATCAGGAAGTGGAGAAAACTATGGGAATCCAGCTGGATCCCTACGACAATGTCCGCACGGGTCCTTCGTACACGTTTTCGGATTCTTAAGATCCCGTCGCTTTTTCTTTCAATCCACACCACTCTATCCCACTATTCAGGCTATATCATCAAAACCAAGTTTCAGTTTCGTTACCATCGGATACCCGACAAAATCTCGTTTCGCCCAGTAATCAGTATGCGGCTAAGCGGTCACCCATCCAAGTATTGGCTCAGGTCAACGCTGATTAACATGGATGATCGACAAAGCCGCACACCGACCGCACGTCCACCGCTGTCCGTTAGTTATTATTATTACCATCGTGGCTATAGTTTTAACGACTGGGAAGAGTCGTTTCGATAGCAACTCGCATCACATATCGACAATGTGGCCACGGGAATGGGAATGCGCAATATGTACCTGGACGAATATACCACTGGCCGTCGTGACATCTGGACCGAGGGAATTTGGCTGCGCGTGAATAGACTTGAACACGACTCCGAGCATGAGGTGAACCAGCTCCGAATGGGACGATATGTCGACCCCGGACTCGAGGCCCAGAATTTTCGAAACTTGATCGAAGGTCACACCAGCTGAACCGAGAAGAACCATCGCCAGCGTACTGACAATGCTCAACGGCGAGAAGACCACGTTCGACCTTTCGCTCGGGTGCGTTTCTTCCACGGCTCGAGAAATCGCCCGATCCATGTCGAGAGCGAACTTGGTCAATCCCTTAGCCAAAACATTGTTCACCTGCGGAAGAACGAAAGGTAAATGTTCCAGGGCACTTGATCTCAATGAACTATTGTTTCGGTCGATTCATCGATCGATGTTGAAGAATGCCGATTCTTTTGAACGTTAAGGGGCTATACCAGTGGGACACTTTCAAAAATCGATTTTTTTTGCCTTCTTCGACAATCCATTGTACGGGCCAGGTATAGCTGATTACCGGTTTTTGATGGTAAATATCATTTTATCTTGCAAAAATCGATGGTTGAATCTTTGAACGCGTTTTTTCTCGAAATGAGATTTTTCAAATTTGCTGACATTGTAACTCAAAGAGCTATTATCCGATTGACTTGAAATTTGAACTGAGTACTCTTGAATATATTTACTCTGCAATGACGTAGGATATTTTTGATTGGATAAAAATTGACGATTTGGCATTGAAAAAAAACGACCATTTTATAGGCAAGAAAAGAGAATTTTTTTTTTCAACAACGCCATTTTGTTAGATTTTGATATTTTTCGAAAATCCTACGTCTTTGTGAAGGAAATACCTTCCAATTTAACGATATTTTTTTCCTTTTTCGGTTTTAGCTACTCAATCGGCTGGAATCATGTGAGCAGTGGAAGAACTTTTTTTTTCGCTCCTCCAAAGGCAGCGCATAAGTCGCTTGGATCTCAATATTTTTCTATGAAAAAAATATCTAATATAGGTCGAATATAGCCAAATATATTCTTAATTTTCCGAAACATTTAATTGCGTACTTTTCTTTAAAAAAAATCCTGAAAATCACCCAAATTTTCAGCGTTCACACTGGTATAGCCCCTTAACGCGTCCAATGGAACTTCAACTTTGACGTTTTCGTAAATTCCACTCCATCGTTTTCGAGAAAACTATATTGAGAGCCCAAAAAATTGGCACAGTTTTCTGCGAAAATTGGTAAATTGCGCAGGAATTTTAAGAGACTACATATACATTTTCTTTTCCGCCACTATTATTCTCTATAATTTTACGCGTCCACTGAAACAAAAGTATCCCGAAATCTTGATTCGAAATGAAGCTCGCGTGATGGGATTGGCTCAGGCGCAGATCCCAACGCGTTCACCTCCGAACTACATCATTTCGGATGATCTCCACAATAATTTGAACTTCAGATATTTTTTTGCAGATTTTTTTTTAATCTTCGGAAATTGATTATTCAGTTGCGGGTCGAGCTTTCCTTTTATTTTTAACACATTTCATAAACATCTGAAGTGCGAAATTTGACATGAAAAAAAAATCATTTGGGTTCGGAATGTAATAACTTTTTTTCGGAATTTAAAAAAATTTCGCTAGAGAGACTTTGACTACAAAAGTATTTTTTTAATCTTCGTGAGTTTTTTTAAATCCATCAACCTACGTGTCATTTATCATGCAGACCATAGGAACACGCATTTACGATACGAGCCTCAACAACGTACGTGACCACGAATAATTTGTAACTAAAAATTGTACAAAAAAAATCCCGTGGTTAAAATACTAATAAAAAATGTACGATGAATACTTTAACGAAATTTTTTACAATTTAGACTTTAAAAAACATGCCCAAGTTGCGAGTTTTCGGCTCGGCCGAAGGTACGTGACCCGTGAAGACGTCAATGAACGCAGTTAATGTCTGCGAGAAACATCAACTGAGATTAAAATCGCGATTTTTTATATGGAACAGTACGAAGTTGCTCAGAATTAAATGTTTTCTTCCTCGAGCAGGATGTAGCAGGATTTGTGAAAACTTGGACGTGGATCCTCTGTACCGAATACATCTTAAGGTATTCCTTTCACGAACCCAAACGTTTTACAATCACACTGTAAAAAATTTCTATATCAAAATTAATACATAAGTGTAGGAAGTTTTTATGCGGATACCGCTTATGAAATTTCAGATACGATTTTCAAAATCCAAAACAGGTTATTTTAAAAATGAAAGTGTAGCTCCGAAATATTAATATACTTGTGCGTTTGAAAAATAATGCACGTGTGAAGAAATAAACTTCCAAGTATATTGAAATCAAGAACCATTTGCTGACATCAAAATACGAGTGTATATTAAATTCAAGAACCATTTGCTAATATCAGCATTCGGGTGTGTATTAATTTTATGGAAACAAAGTATTACCTTTAATGTACACTGTAAAAAACCTAATAATGTACACTGTCTATGTAAAAATTAATACACAAGTATTTTTATGCGGACGCCGTTTATGAAATTTCAGATAATATTTTGAAAATCCAAAGCAGGTTATTTTAAAAATAAAAGTGTAGCTCCATAATATCAATATACTTGTGCATTTGAAAAATTATGCACGTGTAAAAAAATGTTCACATCCATGAATATTGAAATCAAGAACCATTTGCTGATATCAATATACGAGTGTATATTAAATTCTTTCGTATATTAAGTTCGTAAAATTCAATTCTTTTGTGCCTCAAATGTAGTGTAAATTTAATATAATTTTCACATTGTTTCATGTGATTTTCATCAGCGTTTATGATTTTTTTTTTCAATTCCAGTTTCGCACTTTTAAATAAATCTGTTGTGATCATGCATTGTACGTATCGTAAAATTCAGTTTCACATATATTATAGTTTTCAGGCTGCTGTAAATAAATTTGATACTTGTTTTGTATTTTCAATGCTCTGTTTTTTATAGTTGATTTTTTATACGTCTGTAGTAATTTTCAATTGAAGACACGGGTTAATGCAATACATTTTCCACAAATTTACAAACTCGTCTTTGAAATTCCATGTTGCATCTATTAAATTCTATATTCGCGTTAGAATTTCATGTTCCTGTTTTAAATTTACGGTACAAGTGTTTCAAATTTAATTTCATCTACTGAGTTCGTAAAATTCAATTCCTTTATATCTTAAATGCATTGTAAATTTCATATAATTTTTTACAGTGCAACTTATTTTCGTCCATAATCAAGTAAAAATACATCCCAGTATACTGGTAAAATTTCAATCCAAGTTACTGAACTTTCAACGAATAATTACGACTCCAAAAATCGTATTGTTTATACACTTTATAGAAATGACACGCTAGCCACATTTCTATTTAATAATTGATACGCTGAATAACTCTAGATGTCTGATATAAACTGCTCAAGGCGTGTAAAAAATTCGAAAGATTCCGTGACGACAATAAAAAAGGGGTTCGCCAAATGTTCAAACACAATATTAATAATAAAACTTGGAAAAATGTGACCAACAGGACCATTTTCGTAGTCGCAAGTTTTCAGAGAAAATGTAATAATGTCAAAATATACTAAATTTGCGTGAAATTTTGTATTTCAATTTATTGTTAGCTATAATTGATTGTGACTTATTATTATTCAGCGCCACCGTAATTTACCAATGATTCAAAAGGGCCCTGCTTATGCCCCCACAAAATACGGCCCTCCGCGAAGGGAATACCTTAAGGGGTTACACCTAGTTGGAATTTTTGGAAAAAATCAATTTTTCGTTTTCGACCGATTCTCATAATATAACCTTTCAAAAATATTCTCTGAAAATTTCAAGTCGGTCCGGCGGAAATTGGGGGAGTTATGAGGGTCTACAGATAGGTCCGCTTACCGCCTTATCGTTAGAGGTAAAAACTTTAAACGCGTTTTTTCTCGGAATGACTTTTTCGGAAACGATGACCAAAATATCTCAAAAACAACTAAACCGATCTGCTTCAAATTTCACAGACATTTTTTGTACATCAAAAGGCCATACACCTTAATCGAAGGATTTTTTTTTCAACGTAACTTTTTTCATATAAAGGAAAACAGAGTGTTTTTTTCACCGAAATTTCGACGATCACTTTCGATCGGCGGCCGTTTTTTCGAAAATCATTATTGTATTGAATCCTTCGGTTAAAGACTAGATAATACGGTACAAAAGCTAAATTCATTTGGTCTTTTCATTTCAAATGATTTATTCCCGAGCAGGAGTGGTCACCACGAAAGACCTTTTTCCACAGCGTTCTGTGCAATTTACTGTATCTCAGTGATTTATAAATATTTCCCAATAAAAAATTATCAAAAATACTTAAAATCATACCCTTTACTATAAAAAAAAAAAACATTAAAAACCTGCACCCATTTCCCCAAAAAAAATCCAGAAAACTAGGTGTAGCCCGTTACGAGAAATCAGTATCCTAAAACATTCATCGGTTAATGGATATCCCATTCAACCATTGCAACAAAAAAATAACTGATCCAATTAACGGTGGATGAGAAGAAAACGCCACTATCTCGACGACCGTTCGATGAGTCTGAAAAGCTGCTCACATGATTGCTCCAATATTCTCCCTCAGGATCGTCGGTTTGGTCGTATTGGAGCTGAGCGTTGCCGGGCTCGTTTGGCAGTGGCATTGCTGCTTGCGCAGCAGCCGGAAGGAAAGGATCGCTTCCAACGTAAGTAAACGCGGGCGCAGCATCGCCGCTGCTCGCCGGAGCTTTACTCGCCAAACTTGGAAAACCCGACGCATTGAATTGCTGCGAGACCGCGTAAGCCTTCACCAGGGAATCATATTCGTCGGGAAATATGATTTGGCCGTTCGCGCAGACCAGCACACCCGTCAGAAAAATCACCAATTGCATCGTGCCTGAAAGTAGATTTTTTTTCTTCACGCTTTTCTTCATCGCAGAATTTGACAAAATGGGGAGACAACATGTTTCGAGACGTTTATATTTAGAGAACACAGTAAATTTGACTATTTTTTCATTTTTGGTATTGGATTGTGATGAATGGATCAGAGGCCAGTGTGTCAATGAGTAAAGTGCCTTCTCAATCGCCGTAAACCAAATGATTTTGCAAGATGAATATATTGTTGTTTGAATAAATATAAAAAAAACATCCTTTCGTATATGACGACCAAGACTGGTGGGTGGGTGGTCGAAATTCGGCTCAGATGGTAATTCGAGTTAAGGTATTACGAGCGCGCAATCTTGTTTTCTATAGATTTTGTTCAAATTTTAACCAGACATTGTTCATATTATTATGCATTTTTGAATGAAATTTCAGAACAGTCTACTATTTAGATTGGGAGATAATGAGTTTTAAAATTGCAAATTCAACACTGCAGGGTCTGCACTGAAATTTAGACAGAATAATTTTCCGTAAAAAAATGTTTGTCCCCTATAATAAGAAGACATATGCCAACACCACAGAACAGTATTGTTCAAGATTTCGACAAAAAAAATTATCCTGTTCCTAAAGTTAAAAGTCTTGTCATAAAAAAATATTTGCATTATAAATATTAATATTATATATTGTTTATGTTATCTTCATTTACAAATAAAATTGTTGGTTCATTCATAACTAATTAAAAACTTTGTGCGATAAAAAATTACTTCCAAATAAAAATTCGTGTTGCAGTATTATTTTAAATATGCCGCGCAAACTCACGTCATTGGATACGTGGAAAGATACGGTGTTGGCATGTCTTCTTATTATAGGGGACAAATATTTTTTACGGAAAATTATTCTGTCTAAATTTCAATGCAGACCCTCCAGTGTTAAATTTGCAATTTTAAAACACATTATCTCCCAATATAAATAGTCGACTGTTCTGAAATTTCACTCAAATATGCACAATGATATGAACAATGTCTGGTTAAAATTTGAACAAAATCTATAGAAAACAAAATTGCGCGCTCGTACTACCTTAAGGCGGGATATATATTTACAACGATAGAAAAATCAATTTTTTTTCTCCTTTAAACGATAGAACTATATATGTAGAATATTTTCCCAAAGTTTCAGAGCGAAATTCGAAAAACTTCAAACGTTACAGCCCGTCAATGCTGTGCCTCACCGCTCGGATTCGGAGCGAGCGTGAACTTCAAACGCGATTTTCTCAAAACTGCATTATCGAAATTGGCGTGCAGGATTACTCAAAAACTATGAAGCCGATTGAGTTGAAACTTGATAAAAATATTGGTACCTTCTACTTGACGGGAATTGTTTATGAAAAATTGGGAAAAAACTACTTCTTGAATCCACAATTTACAGAAATGTAGCGTGAAATGTTGATTTTTTTTTGTAAATGCGTGGCATTTTCTTCAATTTGCATTTTCTTCATTTTAATTACCGTCACATAGAAACTTTACATGTTCTAACTGAAAAAATGTGTGAACTTTTTTGCAAATCAAAGTCTACGGGGAGCTAGACTGCATGCCGATTCACAACTCCTGCTGTAACACCCTGCCACAGCTCCGCCATTTTGATGATGAATCAATTAAAATAAAAAAAATTCTATAGTTAAATATACCATTAAAGTGTACCTAAAGTTTGATAATTATAGAATAATTATTTCTTAATTTAAAAAATCTCTCAATATTGCTTTTTTCCTGTCTTAATGTATATCCCGCCTTAAGGTTGCAGCTTAACCCTTCGACTGCACACTTCCGACACGAACCTCTAACTGCATATGGGGTCGATCAGACCCCATACGTTTTTCAGATTGTTGTATTTCGGTAAATATGCATTTTTTGTACAGACGTTTTTTGTAGTCAATCCTTATTTTAAGGCCGAACCTTTATTTCTTAAGAAAAACCAAAATTAAGTGCACAAACATGCACGATAGTAGGAGAGGCGTTGAAAAATACGTACTTTCACGAAAAAGATCATGGGGTCAAAACGAACCAGTGTGCAGTTAGGGTTATAAATGTTGGGGTTAATAGATATTAATGAGAATTTAGTCGCTATACCATATTTCCTGAATATATCGGCAAAAGGAGAACAGTGGCTTCCGCACTCGTTTATTAAATATTACATTTTTAAGTTTATGTCAATCTCCGCTTAATCGCATTGGTTGTAGAGGCAACGTTGTTACCGTTTCAGCTTTTCGCGTATAGCTTCCGCGTTTGTGAATAAAGTGACCCAAAAAATGAATATTGTGTGCAAGATAGTTTACAGAACAATATTACCGAAAAAAGACAGAACAATATTACAGAAAAAAAATGAAATAAAAGTGCCAGTTTAAGAAAAAGTAAAGCTTGTTGAGACGTATGTACTGATATATGGCAATGTCGGAAGCAGAAGCAAACGAATACATAGCTCGCCAATTTCGAATACGTAAAAGTCAAATGCGACTAACAAGGAACATCCCTCGACACCTTCGATTTTGTTGAAATTTGGATATGTTATAAAGCACCGAAAAGTAAGCGATGCGTATTTTTTTATCGGCGGAAAAACGTTTTTAAGGGGTGAAACCACCCCTCGAAAAAAGGCATCTCTAGGGGTAATATAACAGTTTCACACACAAGAAATCCACCAATTTTAATGAAACAAAAACAAAAATTCTAATCCGAAGCAATGAAAAATCCACTATAATGACATTGCAAAAAAAAATTAAGGGGTGAACCACCCCTATGTCAAGGGGTGGTTTCACCCCTTAAAATCATTTTTCCGGTTTTACTTTTCGGTGCTTCATAACATATCCAAATTTCAACAAAATCGAAGGGTGTCACCTGAGGGATATTCCTTGTAGGGCGAACTTATTCGTTTATTTATTACGATGTGATCCCTTTTTTCTAGCTTCGGTGATCATAGTACGATGCTTGTGGCCACGAGCACTCGCAAATCGTCTTTTCCATCGGAAACTTTGCGGCGCAATATTTTATTTTTTCTAAGTCGCTTTGTTGCCTCCTATTGCTCCGGCATAACCTCTGGAAACGCCGGCCGGTACGAAACGTGCATAACACAGCTGCGACCTGTGAAAGTCACCGCAGTCAACCTAACAGCCTTGAATTACGAGTGAACCGCGCGGCGTTGCCAAAGCTCGTGTCTATTTTAATAGGATTATTAAACATCGAAAATTAATTTTCTGGGAATCCTGACTTCTCAAATTAACATATATGTAAATAATAATTACGATTATCCATCGTAGATGGAAAATTTTCACGATATTAATTCGTACACATAATTAATATTTTGCTACAATAAGTTCGCACTGGTGACGTCACACAATGTATTGGCATGGGAACTTCGCCCCCCCCCCCTTAGAAAAAGATTAAGCAACAACTTTAAGCAGCGTTGTGCATGGCCAATACTCGAAGCGATGTCTACTGGGCCGTGCACCGTGTGCGAATACTTCTGAGACCTTGGTGTAGGTACTTGAGGTCAAAAGTCCGTGTACCAGAGAATCGAAAGAATATGGGGCTGTCCGTACTGGTACGGGTTTTGCACAGTTTCCCCATGCCCTCGACAAATGCGGTATACTGTCGATTAAGGGTTCATGACAGTGTAAATTTTTCAAAAAGTCGATTTTTTTGCATTATCCGTTTCTATAGAATATAGATCGTAGGTAGACAATTTATATGAAAATTCCGCACTCGAAACTTTGAAAGCGTTTTTCTCGAAATGTCCTTTTTCAAAACGGTGGACACTCTCAAAGGAATAGTTTTCAAGCTATCCGTCCATAATTGTGGCACAATATTATTCACGCCATTCTTTATCCTGCTATGGAAGCTTTTTTTAGTAAAAATCTGCATATTTTTTTAACGAAAAACTGTCGAAAAAAAAGGTAAATTCGATACTTTTAAAAAAAAACCTCCATAGCAAAATAGCAGCTTTCATGCTGATTAATAATTTTTCTACAAATTTCGTTTCAGAAAATATTTGCGGCCACAACCGTAGGACTTCTTTTTTTCAAAGACTTTTTCAAGCGTAAGAAAAAAATGTAAAAAATAGAAATAAGCGTTAAAAAATGTATTTTCTGTTCTTCATGAGTCCTTTGATGTGACATAAAAAAATCAGACCGATTAGTGTGTTTTAACGATCGAAAAAAAATCGCGAAAATGAGCTATATTGTACACAACGGAAGTTAGGTTGGATTAGCGGGTAGCGAGTGATAGGAAAGGATTCAATTGGAAACGGCTAATACGTAATAACCGACAAGGATTCGTTGGTACTGAGGAATCTGTCGTGTACTTCCGGGAATCCTTTGATGTTTTTCGTAATTTTCGATGACTCGATAAATGATTGCGAATGTGAAATTGATACCATTGGTTGGAGTCAACTGCATCGCAAAGGATAAATGAAAAATGTCAAAGATTTCGAAAAATCGTTGAAACACGTGTAATTTGTGTCACAACGGTTGCGCCCTCCGTTATCGACAAACTGAACAATAATCGAAGCGTTCATCAAATCCGGGGTAAAATTCCGCTTCGTCGATGCAACGAGGAATTTTCAATTTGCATGCAAATAGGAGTGATGAGCGCCGAGCTGAAGCATTGTTACCGCGACGAAGTTATCAAGGACGTTATCATTAATAATACGAGTTATTCCGCGCGGCAACAGTGCTCCGTGTTATCCGCGGTCAATAATATTCGTACGTGACAACATTTTATCCATATATTCACATTAAGTATAAAATTATCCAACGAAATTTCGCTCGTAAATTTCAATTATTGGAATTGAATTTAATTGAACTCATCTTAGTTTATAGAATTTTGCGACATTGTATTTTTATCGTGTTTATTCGTACGGAATTTGTTTCTGGCGGAGCTGTTCTTCGATTATTAGTCATCAAAAATTTCGATTGACTAGTTAAGGGGTTACCCCCACTTGCGATTTTGAAAAAATCGATTTTTTTTATTGCATTTTTTTGAAGTATAAGTATCTGAGAATATGTCCTGAAAACTTCAAGTCGATCCGAACAAAATTGACTGAGATATGAGCGTTGAAAGAGAAGAATCCGTTGTGTAAACGACCGGAAATTGAAACTTTAAACGCGTTTTTCTCAAAATGGCATTTCTGAATTTGGTGACCAAGATTACTCGAACACTAATGAACCGATCTTCTTGAACTTTTGCAGGCTTATTTAATACATAAAAATGTAGTCTTTAATCGTTCGATTTTTTTTTCGAAAAAAAATGGCCGTTTTATAGCCAAAAAACGGCCGTTTTTTTTCGTTAAAATCGAACCATTAACTTTGACTGTCCACCATTTTGTGAAAAATGAATATTTTTTAAAATCTTTCGATTAAAGACTAGTTTATACTTATATTTGACTAAATCCATCCGCATTTTTTTTCAGATGATCCACTTCGCCGCAATGTTGGTCACCGCAAATCGTGTATATAAAAACATTATTTCATTGACGGCCATTTGCCACTAAACAATGTAATATTTTTCAATAAAAAAATTACTGAAAGTTCTTCAAGATGTGTTCTTTAAGATGGTATATTGATCGATTGAAAAAGTTTTGTAGTTTTCTTTTAAAAAATTTATGAAAAAGGCCTTTTTTGCGCTACAAGTGAGGGTGACGCCTTAAGGCGGAACACCACTGTGACGGATAAAAGAAATCGATTTTTTTTTTGCTTTTTCTCAAAGTATACATATTCAAGAATATGTGAAAAAAATGTTAAGTCAAAATACGGAAAATTGACCAAGTTATAGATTATTTAGTGGGAGCAGGTAACGCAACGATTTACGTATACTCAAATTTTCAGACGCGTTTTTATCGAAACGACTTTTCTCGGCTCGGGCGGAATATAACTCTAGCTATAATTGACCGCTATGCAATTAAAAAAAAAATTGTAATCGCAGTCGCAATCGTAAGAAGCCGTTTTTTAAAGTATTTTTTAAGGTGCCAGTGCACTTTGAAAATTTCCAAAAAATCAAAAGCAAGCAAGACTTGAAGAAATCGACGATGATGAGCAATCAGAAGGGATTTTGTACGGGGCAGGGATAGCCGACTGAGTTTAGGTAAGTAATAAACTTACGATAGTATAAACTTCAAACGCGTTTTTCTCGAAACAACGTTTTCAAAATCTAGCTCCATCGCATCTCTAAAACTAATAAACTATATTCTCGATTCTTCGAAATTTACTAAACCGATTCTTAATTCTTCGAAATTTTGATTTTTACTCTTTTTTGCGGAAAACTTCAAAAAAACGCGTTTTTTTTTACTTTTTTCATTTTTCATCTGCCATTTTTTTATTTTTTGATAAAACTTTATATCCGAGGGTCATTTTGTAGCTGGTATCATACTGAATCTAATGGACTTTGAATTTTTTGTTTCAGACAAGCCGTTGCCGAGTTGTGATGGTGCTACCTAACCCACCCTTTTTTGAGGCGTTACGTTAAACTATAGTTTCTGTACTTAAAAATGAAAAAAAAATGAATTAAATTTATTTTAATGTATTTTAAGACTTTTTTTCATCAAGCGCAACAACTTTTATATTCATATCTTTTATAAAATTCTCAAAAAAAATCGCGATATAGCCTTTTTCGTGGCTCCAAAGTGGACTGGCCCCTTAAGCCCTCGAATATAAGTAAATATTTCGCCATAATTACTACAAACAAACTCCATTAATAAATATATTATAAAACTTTTTTCTCTATTTTTCTGACCAACCATTGTCAAGTTATCGATCCGGCCATTGGACCACATTTTCCATTCGAAGGCTCGATTATACCTCAATAACCTTGTGAATTTTTATTTTATTTGTTAATAAAAATTCACACGAAATAAGGTCAATGTATGCTCAATAACACATCTTTTTCCCAAACCCCAAATGAATAATTTGGTAGACAAAAAAATGGGAAAAAGGACCTTTTTCGGCTCGTCACAATGATGACGAGCCTTCAACGATCGGAAAACCATAATTGACATTATGAAAAATATGAAGCGATCTCAATCTTGGCTGACCTCGAGCATTTCAGCGAACAAAAAATTCGCTAAATAAAAATCGGAAAATAATGTGTGCCGTTGGTTAGTGGCCTAGCAATAGTACAACAAGTGCATCTCGCGGGACAGCCACTGTATATCGATGTTGACGTGTTCTCTGGCCCTCGACGTTGGTATCAGGGGCAGCACGGGGCGAAAATCGATACTCGCCTTCCAATAACGTCTCTCGCCACCTTTTTTTCATTATTTACCCGCTCCTGCTTTTATTTTGTACAAAAAAAAACGTGTGTCATACTCGTCGGAGGAGAACAAGATCAAATTACCGAAAACCAATTTGTGTCAAGTTCACGATATAGCCCGGTAGCAGTGATGCGATACTTTTAGGACCAATAAACGCAACGAATAAAATCACCTAGCGAAAAACCGTATACGCGAGAATTTATAACTTTTCTACGAGAAAAATGTATGATTTATGTTTCACGAAAAAGAAGTGTAATAATTTTTGTCACGATCGACAATCTTTTTCCATCGCTAAAAGTAACTGAATTGTCATCGTATTGACTTTAAAGCGGGATATACATTTACAATGATAAAATTAATCGATTTCTTTTTTTTTCTTTGAACAATCGAACTATGTGTGTAGAATATTTTCGCAAAGTTTCAAAGCGAAATTCGAAAAACTTCAAACGTTACAGCCCGTCAACGCTGTGCCTCACCGCTCGGATGCGGAGCGGGCGTGATCTTCAAACGCATTTTTCTCAAAACAGCATTATCGAAATTGGTGTGCAGGATTACTCAAAAACTGTTAAACCGATTAAGTTAAAACTTGGTAGAAATATTGATAATATCGGTACCTTCTACTTGACGAAAATTGTTTTTGAAAAATTCGAAAAAAACGACTTTTATAATCCACATTTTACAGAAATGTTGCGTGAGATGTTAATTTTTTTCGTAAGTGCGTGCCATTTTCTAAAATTTGCTTTTTCTTCATTGTAATTACCGTCACATAGAAACTATACATTTTCTATAAATCTGCACGCGAATTCGCAACTCCTGCGGCGACCTTGCTATAACACCCTGCCACCTCTCCGCCATTTGGATGATGAAGTAATTTTGAAATATAATTTCGTATACTTAAATATACTATTAAGGAGAGGGTAGGGTTTCAGCGTGAAAAAAAAAAACTTTTTGCGAATTTCTTTCATCTATATGGATAGAGTACATTTATTGAAACCTTTTGTACATTGTTAAGTGTCTTTTCAAGAACATTCCCTGAAATTTGTACGCGAAAATATCCACAAACAAGCCGGTGCCGCGTTTTTCTCGAAACCACTTTTTCAATATCCGTGTTCACTGCCATTTGAAAACTATGACCGATTTATTTCAAACTTGGTACACACTTTCTACATATAAAATACCTCCCTCCAATGGTTAGTTTGAGATTTTTTACCATTGAGGGGGTTTTCCACCCCCAAAATGGCGGGATTTTTCGTGAAAAATAGCACTTTTCACTTTACATGACCATCAAAAATTTAGAAATGAAAAAAAGTTATCAAAGACCGTTGGGGGGAGCACTTGACGATACTTTGACTAAATTTTAGTGGTACTTGATTTCAGATACTTTCTAGCTGAGATACAGTGAACACCGCAAATCGTGTTTTCCAAAGGCTTTCTTTGAAAAGCTTTGTCACCGGCCTGATTGTGGATATTTTCGCGTAAAAATTTCAGGGAATGTTCTTGAAATGACACTTAACAATGTACAAAAGGTTTCAATAAATTTACTCTATCCATATAGATGAAAAAAATTTACAAAAAAGTGTTTTTTTTCACGCTGAAACCCCTACTCTTCGCTTAAAGTATACCTAAAGTTTGATAATTGTAGAATAATTATTTCTTAGTTTAAAAAATCCCTCAATATTGCTTATTTTTTTCCTGTCTAAATGTATATACCGCCTTGTGGGTTCGTTTTCAGATAAAAATTTCTTCACTTTCTGAATTGTCGCCAAAAAATCGACAAACGAGATAAACAACGATCGTCCTTTTTTCTGCAGCGAGTGCGATATTTCACGGACGTATGAGCAGCGTGGGGAATTAAGCGATTGCATCTGCGTTGGGATTTTTGGAGCGTAAATTCCTCCCACGCGATGACAGGGTAGTTTTGGTTTGTACACGACGAGGTATGCAAAAAAAAATCGCGGCTAGAGTATCTCGAAAACATCGTCCATTTGGGGCAACCTTTTAGGGGAGGTTTTCCATACAAGGACTGGATTTTTCTCGTGTGAGTATTTCAAAAGTCCAACAAGAGAATTTCATATTTTTATCCTTAGAAATTAGAACCTTCATTTCTTCAATTTCCTTCATTTTTCTTCATCAGCCTTCATTTTTCTTCAGTAGCCTTCATTTTTCTTCAATAGCCTTCATTTTTCTTCAATTTCCTTTATTTTTCTTCAATAGCCTTCATTTTTCTTCAATTTCCTTTATTTTTCTTCAATTTTCATTCTTTTCGTGCCAAGGTGGTGAAACTTTAATCTCGGTCTATCCATTTCGCTCATTCTTCAATCCTCCTATCGATAAAGTCAATCAGCAAAATATTCACCGGAAAGGAAAGAAAACGGAGCTACCAATCAGCGGACCAAGTGGGCGACACAATTTTTCAATACGATTTCGATGGATATTTTTAATCAAACGAGATCCGCAGAGGTTCAATGTCGACAGAGCTGTGCAAGTCGAATCAATTTGCAAACGATTGACTCGGCGATCACCGCGCGAACGTCGCATTAATTTCCCACTGTAAAACCATTCTTCTTAATCGTTCTTACATATACATTCCACCAGGGAAGAGGCATTCTATATTTTAGAAAACACGAACTTTGTATCCCGATAACCTCTCTGCCACCGATTTACCCACTAGTATCTTCCGAAAAAAAAACTTTTTAAATACACGTCCATAGAAGTATCCAAAGACGCTATTGCCCCATGTTTCACGCGTTTATCATTCATACGAGCAAATTCAATTCAAACGAAACAAATAAAGTATAATTAATAATTAACTTTAGTTTCAAAATAACAAAATTAATTTGATACTTCTCCAAAATGAGTATTCAAAAAAGCAACTCTTTTCCCTCGTACCTACATCATATAATGTGAATCACGTAAATAAAAATATAAATAAATAACCATTGTTAAGCCGGCGATATTTTTATTCATTCAAGCCTCAAAATATTTTTCAAAAATCAACGGCGATACGCGTGCGGTCCAATTTACGTGAAAAGTCCCATGGATGAACGTAGCTCCACTATACGATATATCAAGCTCACTTGTTTGTAAGTAGATGCGACCAGCAAAAAAAAGACGCGATTGCCCCAAGTTTCACGCGTTTATCATTCATACGAATCGTAAATAAAGTATAATAATCAACTTTAGTTTGAAAATAAGAAAACTTATTTGATATTCGTTCAAAATGAATATTTAAAAAGAGCAACTTTTTTCTCTTGTACCTACAATATTTAACATGAATTGCGTAAACAAAATTATAAATAAATAACCATTGTTGAGCCGGCGATATTTTTATGTATTCGAGTCTCAAAATATTTTTCAAACATCAACAGCCATACGCGTGCGGTCCAATTCGCGTGAAAAGTGAATTGGACCATGTGTGAAATTTTTATTTATTCGAGTGATATTATTTATGCGATTATTTATTATTCAAGTGATTTTATTTATGTGATTATTTTTTTTTCAAGCTTCCATCTGTACAGGGTTCTTCCCCCTCAATACATTCCCCACCATTTTCCACTTTTTATCCCCTCTATTTGTGATTATTTATTATTATTATTATTTATGTGATTATTTACTACTCAAATGATTTCATTTATGTGATTATTTATTATTCAAGTGATTTTATTTATATGGTTATTTTTTGTCAAACTTCCATCTGTACAGGGTTCTTCCCCCTTAATACATTCCCCACCATATTCCACGTTTTATCCCCTCTATTTGCGATTATTAATGTTTATTATTCAAGTGATTTTATTAATTATTAATTCCAACGATAATTGTCGAGCCAAGGATATTTTTATTTATTCAAGTCTTAAAATATTGTTCAAAAATCAACAGCCATACGCGCGCGTTCCGATTCGCGTGAAAAAGTGAATTGGACCATGGATGAGCATAGCTCAACTGTGCGATATACGAAGCTCACTTGTTAGGTAAGTAGATGCGACCAGCGAAGAAAAAAGATCTCCTCAACGATGACCGTTCACTTTTCTCTCACAACTACAAGTCGCTTCGATCGGAGAATCACGTTCGCATTGCACGATCCAGCCGTATTGAAGGAAATACTCGAATTGCCAAAACGATCGATCCTTCATCGATCGATCGATTCCGTTACGCGCCGTCACCCGCAATTGCGATCACAATCTTCCAGAGATTCGAACCGACGATTCTTATTGTCTCTAGTGGAATTTGTTACTGCGAATTGCTCACCTGCGCCCGATGAATATTCACGTGATTATGATTGTACGAGGAGCACACACGCGCGCACACACGGGGACGCACATACACGGGAGTACACTACTGGCAAAAGTCTGCGTATTCATCAATGAGAGACGACGATTCAACTGCGACGACGAGACGACTGACTCGCGTAGTCGCTTTCGGCCGTATTTACCCGCGCTTCCGTCCCCACCAGACCGGCACCGATCGTGCTATTATACGTAAGTGTATGCGTGGCGCATTAATACTCATACGAGGACCTCATTTGTGATGCAAACATCTCACGCCGAGAGCAGACCGAGCGTCTTTTTGTCGTCATCGACCATATTTAAATATTTACATACACGCGCGTACGCATGTGTGTATATTGAGCATTCTGGAAAAAAGCGAAATCCCATTTTCAGTACCGCATAACGATGATTCAATTTCAAACACGAAACACTCCCGGAACAGAAGCTTTCGTGCATCCCGTTATCGAGAAAAAAAAACGTTATCAAAGATCCTTTTTAACCCTTGGATGCATACATTTTTCCTTACGTGCAATCAGCTCAAAATTATGTACTTGGGGGTTTTCGGGGTCGCTGATTACAAATCTGCACTCAAAATTTAAAAATTCAAGATGGCGGATCCAATATGGCCGATGACAAATGCAAAAATTGTTTGTTTGGGTTATAATAATATATAAAATTATTTATATATTATAATTAATATATAAATATATTTTTATAATATATTACAATAATATATGATATAAAAAATATATAAAGTAAGAAAGAAAAATAAATCAATAAAATGTTTTAAAAAAGAAAAAAATATGGTGCTGGAAACTCCCTACGTCCTCGCCGTTAGCTCCGGGTAATGCTAAAAGCGTAATGCCATTAGAAATTCAGTGTACCAGAATTAATATATTGAGCAACTTCCGATGTTTTAGTAATTCCGGTAAAATCTCCAATTTTGGTCCGCCATATTGGATTCGCCATTTTGAAGTTCTAGATTTTGAGCTCGAGTTCATAATCAGCGATCCAAAAAAACGTCTATGAATTCATTTCTTGTGTATGGTTTACTTGCTAGATTAGGCACAATTACATTCATTGTCTAAAAAACGTGTTTTTTTGTACTGTAGTGATGATCAACATCCACTAAGTGCAACATAAGCCCTTAATAGTGATATTGTAGTAACAATTGATCTCCTAATATCCTAAATATACATTTACATTCGTCGTTATGCGCTAAAAAAATTTGTCATTGAAGAAAAACATAGTGGAAGTTGGTGACATACCAGTATGTCACTATGCTTCAAAGGGTCGATAAGTGGAAGGTAATTTCATTTTGGAAAAGATTTTGATGAGTTGTTTGTAGTCGGAATTTAATTATATTTATTCTGGTGAACTCAAAATAAAAATTAGGAGAGTTGGGCTCAAGATGGCATGGATGAGTGGACACGACCGCAAAATCTTTTCAAATATTCGCGCTATACGAGTAACGATGGCGCTCTATGATCGGTAGATGAGTGTTGCTAGTAGCGAAATCTATAGTGTCTCAAAATGGCCTGAAATTTTAATTTATTGATAAATCGGATTATTTATGTGAAAAGTACGGATATTTTAATTTGAATATAACGGCGGGGTAAAGTTAATTCGGCGAAAAAAAGGCATGTTTTTAAGATTTTTTTTGGCGTAACGAATAGTGTTCGTTTATTGAAAAATTTACATAAAATAAAGTAACAGTTGAACAACATTCTCCTAAATTTGCAATGCAAAATATTCAAAATTGAGCGAGTGAAAATTAAACCCCGGAGGCGCCTCGAAAAAAAGTTGGTTTGCGGTGTGCACCATAACTCGCAACAGAATCATTTGAAACAAAAAAATCAAAATGCATTTGTTAAAGGAGATGTTTCTCGAGGTAATAACGGGAGGATTTTTTTTTTCGATTTTTCGATTTTTCGTAGCACTTGGGAGCCAAAAACCCGATTTTCGCTAAAAAAATCGGCTAATTTGTTGTTGAAAAATTAGTAATTATTAAAAAAAACAAAAAAGCTCTCGACAATACCTGGTGAATTATGTGACGAAGTACTGTGCAAAATTTCAGAGCGATTGGTCCAGTAGATTTTGAGTTATCGTGCACACGGACTTCAAATATGACAAGTCTCAGAAAAACGGTTTGAAAAACGCAGAAGAGAAGAGAACGGCATGGAGCAATAGACGCTCAAATACTCATAACTTCGTCAATTTTACTCCGATCGACTTGAAATTTTAACACAATATTCTTGATATATTATGCATTCATTTATAAAATTTTAAAAAAATGAAAAAAAAATTTTAATACTTTACCCCGCTCATAAGGTACAAGCATGGAGGTTATGTGGGGAACACAATATCCGATAAATGGCTTTAAGGTTGTTATAGGAGGGGGGGGTATGCTTATGCCCGGAGCCGATTGACTGTTACCAACTGTTAGCTTTCAAATATCCGTCGTATTAAACAAGCGTTTTCGAACTATTTTTCTACATCTATTTGTAAAAATATGCATTTTTGAACATTCGGTGATTACAGTGAAAACAGTGTTTTCATTACTTTGTGTAATTATTTTCTATAACTTTTTCTCGCTCAATTATGGAGGTTGGAGCGATTTAGTTGAGTCAAATGACGGTTTATTCATTTTTTTTTCAATGAACCTCAAAAAATGCATACGAGTTACAGATTTATTCTATATATGCTAATTTTTTTAAATGTATAACTAAAGGTCAAAATTATGCATTTTAACATTTTTATTACGTAAAGTAGAAAAACTTTTGTGTTACTACCAACATGAAAAAGCATAACATTAACGATGATTATTATGAAAAAACTACGACAACGAATGTTTTATACAATTCACCATGAAATTTTGAGTAATTCATAATTATGCCTATTCATATTTACGTCACGAGATTATTGGCCCATGGTTTACGATGGACAAGATGGATGGATGGATTTTTCTTTCTAAATGTTCACAAAGGTTCAGTTTGCGTTAATCCATTGTTATAAATGATTTATCTTGGTGCTAAATAACAATAAAAATTACATAACCTTTAGTGTGAAAGCCTTGCCCATCTAACCGCACGTTAAATTACATACGTTAAACTATTTTTTATCGCTGGTGTTTGGTGGTGAAAAAATCTAGTGTGTACAAGTATAATGTAAAAGTATAGTGTGAACAATAACATGTATTTTTTATTTAATTTAAACTTGTATTGTGGCTAGCGCTCCAACCTCCTTAACGCGAAACGAATTGGCAACGTCGTAAATCGTGGTATATCATAATGCCCAGGTTGGCAGAAGTGTCGCGAAGTTAGAGACATATGCGCGCCGTTCGTAACCTCAATGTCGGCGCAAGGAGCTGTCGAAAATGAATATCGGTCCGAGTAAAAAAAATTCGCTGGAGAGAAAAAGCGTGCACCAAAGCTGCCTATAATCTCGAAAAAATCAAAAACTTTAATAATTTTCCGATATTCTAAAAAAAATGAATGTATGAAAAAAAAAATCCGCGTTGTTTTGTCTTTGCCTAGAAATGTCTCGAAATATATAACTTCTGAACATAGTTATCATTTTAATATTACGTAATTATTACTAATTAAGAGAATAAGTACCAATAATATTCGTTGTTAATTATCCTGACCGAGTAATTTGAGGTTCCCGGGCATAATTACCGAATATCGATAAAATAGGTAGCATTTGTGCCGTCTACGACGTTGCCGTGATTGCACAGTCTAATATTTCGAGTACTTGATTTTCGCACAAATTCCCTATCAAAAACATTAATAATTTTTCAACGGTACTGTGAATCCTCATTTTCACGGTACCAAGGGTTGGTCCGATAATTAGTCGAACCATATGTAATTTTTCAGCTCCGTGATAACATTCACTTAGCAGATATAAATAATGTACTGAAAAAAGATCGGAAGTTTTCCATAAGCATAATGTAATTAGCCCATGAAATACGTCGAGTTGCCGATTGTTTTTTTCTAAAAAAACGGTACTGTGGATTGTTATCAAACTGCGCAGGATGATCAGCAAAGAGGTTATAGAGGTCGAGAAAAAATTTCAGCCCGGTGGTAACATGTTGACTTAGCTCCATAACAAGCTTAAGGGTGCGTCCAATTGCTTCCTCGAGCTCCGAAATGGTTTGAGGATCATTGGCATACACTTTTCCTTTCAGAAATCCCCCAAAAAAGTAGTCCATTGGCGTCAAATCAAACGATCTTAGTGGCCAATTCAACGGTCTCATATACAGGTCTTGAAACGACGGTAGTGGGGGAAGGTTCGTTTAGCGTCTAGTTTTTGCTTCAATTTTTGAAAATGATTTTCCGAAGTAGACATCAACCTTGAAGACTTTGAAAATGGTTTGCCGATAGTGATTGAAAAAAAAAGTAAACTTACTTGAGCAATAATCCCTCCATCACCATCGCGTCATATCCACTCTTTGAGGACGAACTTTTCTTTAACATATTTTTCACAAACATACTGCGTTGGTTTTAATTCCACTCCGGGAATTGCTGCTTGCCACTTTTTTTAAAGTTCGGCTTCTTTTAGCACGTCAAATATCGAGCATTTTGATCTATCTTTGTACCTGTTTCACATCGGAGTACCACACAGGGTTTCAGCATTGTCACGGAATTAAGGGCTTAGGCCACTCTAGAGGCCGAAAAAAATAGGCTTGTTGGGGATTTTTTTCAGAAACACTACAAAATATATCGAGATTACAAAAAAGGGTGTTTATCATACATATCAGTGACTGTATACAATAATTTTTTTGGAGCGATTCATTTCAAAATGGCGGCTGTGCAGCCTTTCTCTCAAAACTGCATTCTCTAAGTTGACCGGAAACATAACGCAGGCAATTTTCAACCGATTCACTTGAAATGTTGAATATATCTTGAAAAATGCAAGATAACTACTGATAGTGCGTTATGTTTCCGGCCAACTTAAAAAATGCAGTTTTGACATAAACGCTGCACGACCGCCATTTTGAAACTAATTGCTTCAAAAAAATTATTTTATACAATCACTGATATGTATGATAAACAGTCTTTTTTGTAATCTCGATTTATTTTGTAGTTTTTCTGAAAAAAAAATCCCCAAAAAGCCTATTTTTTCGGCCTCTAGAGTGGCCTGAGGCCTTAAGGGATCTTCTCACTTTAGACGCTAAAAAAGGCTATTTTCATGAATTATTTGATCGGTTTATATTATAGATATTGATATAAAAGTTGTAACACTCAATAAATACACTTTCGAAATACATTTTTTTTTAATGTTATGCATTTATGTAACCCAAATAAACTTTGAACGCGTTTTTCTCGAATCAACGTTTTTCGACGGCTTGTTGATAAAATCTTCGAAACTACTGAACCTATCCTTATGAAATTTTAACCACATATTCTTTACAACTATACGTATAGCGCATATCAAGGATTTTTTAAAATTTTGATATTTATTACATTTTTTGCCAAAAACGGTGAAAAATACAGGTTGTTTTGCTTTTTCGAAAAATGTCCGCCATTTTGTTATTTTTGCATATATCAAAAATCGTATGATATGCGCTATAGCCATTAACATACTGAATCTAAAACCGTTTGATTTTTTGTTTCGGACGATAGATCTCCGAGATTTTATCAACAGCGCGGACCTACAATTTTTTAGGACATTTTTTAACTACCATTTTCGTCTATAAATAGTGACTTAAATAAATAAATATTTAAAAAATATATTTCGAAAGTGTTTTTATTGTGTGTAACAACTTCTATATCAATATCTATAATATAAACCTGTAGAAAAATCATAAAAATAGCCTTTTTAGCGTCTAAAGTGAGAAGCCCCCTTAAACTGTCAATAACAGTTATTTAGACGTATCCAACTTTTTTTTCCGTACGCGTGAATCATTTTCAACTGTTATACGCACATACTTCATATGATGAAACAATTCATGATCGGTTTAGGTTAGTCTCACCCTGTCCCCCCGATCACAGCGACACACGGTGGCGGCGATAAGAGAGAAAAGCTTGGACACTAAGAGGCCCACTCGCCTATCAAATACGATCGTCGTTTCAAGACCTGTATACGAGTTCGTGGCCAATTCACATCGCCGCGGCGCGAGATAACGCAACCAGGAAACTTCGTCTGAAATAACTATGCGGTAACAATGCAGCAAATAATCATTTTTACGGGTTCCTCGATCCTTTAATTCTCCACGACTAAACCTCAATACTTCCTGATGCCAGTTGTCAAAGATTAGCACTCTGAGTTTGCCACAAAAAAATGGCGCGCAATTTAAAATGTCAGGCCATTTTGAAACACCCTTTAGCATAGCCGTCAGTGAACGCGAGCTTTTGGGTCGAAAATATTTTCGTGATTATGAAATGCAAAAAAAACTGACCACGTTATTGTCTGGTGCTAAAAATACCCGTCAGGTAAATTTTTTCTAGTTGAACTGGTTTTTCTGCAATCTAGGGTCATTGTACTTCACAAACACGGCAAAAGGTATATTCTAATTCCGAAGCTTCTGTCACAACAAATAAACAAATTCTGCATTCACTTATGGGTAAGTTGACATACCAGACATCAGTGTATAATGACACACTATGTCGTCTTACCCTGCTGCGTATAAAACCGGATATGAAAGCAGATTTTTTGGCCATCGTTATAGGATGTCTGGCTATTATCAATGAACCTCGACACGTAAGAGCTGGTCACGAGGACAAATTACCAAGACTATTAACCCATTAACGCCCAAGAATCGCGATTTTTTCCTTCAATTTCAAGCCAGATTTTTATTATATTAAAAAAATCATAAAAAATGAAGAGATACGTTCCCTAGTATTTTCGGGGGTGCTCTTTCAGAATCTGGGGGCAAAATCGAGTTTTGTCCATTAGGAAAAAAAATATGGCGGCTTTTAAACAAAAAAACAGGAAAAATCGATGACACTTTTTTTTCAAAATTTTTTTTCACCTCGAAGCTGTTGAAAAGTCCGGTTTTTTTTTCAACCATGGGTGCATAGAATAGTGACGATTGAACAATCAATTTTTTAAATTCGTCGTTGTCAACATTTTCACCCCCAAAATGGCGCTTTTCACCCCCTGAGTGACACGAAAAATTTCACGCTCGGTGTCCAAAATGAAAAGTAGTTGGATTTGGACGAAAATTGGTACTCGGAGGTTTTTGAGGTCGCTGATTACGATTCTGTTCTCAAAATTCCGAAATTCAAAATGGCCGATCCAATATGGCGGACACAAATGCAAAAGTTCATTTGAATTGGATAAAACGTGGCACTCGGGGGTTTTCGAGGTCGCTGATTAGGATTCTGCTCTCAAAATTCCGAAATTAAAAATGGCGGATCCAATATGGCGGACACAAATGCAAAAGTTCATTTAAATTGGATAAAACGTGGCACTCGGGGGTTTTCGAGGTCGCTGATTATGATTCTGCTCTCAAAATTCCGAAATTCAAAATGGCGGATCCAATATGGCGGACACAAACGCAAAAGTTCATTTGAATTGGATAAAACGTGGTACTCGGGGGTTTTCGAGGTCGCTGATTAGGATTCTGCTCTCAAAATTCCGAAATTCAAAATGGCGGATGCAATGTGGCGGACACAAATGCAAAAGTTCATTTGAATTGGATAAAACGTGGCACTCGGGGGTTTTCGAGGTCGCTGATTATGATTCTGCTCCCAAAGGTCCGAAATTAAAAATGGCGGATCCAATATGGCGGACAAAAATGCAAAAGTTCATTTGTATCGGATGGAATGTGGCACTCGGGGATTTGCGAGGTCACTGATTATGATTCTGCTCTCAAAATTCCGAAATTAAAAATGGCGGATCCAATATGGCGGGCACAAATGCAAAAGTTCATTTGAATTGGATAATACGTGGCACTCGGGGGTTTTCGAGTTCGCTGATTATGATTCTGCTCTCAATTTGAAAGCCTTTGGGTATTTAAATACCTGGTATTTTCAGGTATACCTGGTATAATCAGCGACCTCGAAAACCCCCGAGTGTCACGTTTTATCCAATTCAAATGAACTTTTGCATTTGTGTCCGCCATATTGGATCTGCCATTTTGAATTTCGGAATTTTGAGAGCAAAATCATAATCAGCGACCTCGAAAACCTCCGAGTGCCACGTTTTATCCAATTCAAATGAACTTTTGCATTTGTGTCCGCCATATTGGATCCGCTATTTTGAATTTCGGAATTTTGAGAGCAGAATCATAATCAGCGACCTCGAAAACCCCCGAGTGCCACGTTTTATGGAATTCAAATGAACTTTTGCATTTGTGTCCGCCATATTGGATCCGCCATTTTTAATTTCGGAATTTTGAGAGCAGAATCATAATCAGCGACCTCGAAAACCCCCGAGTGTCATGTTTTATCCGAACCAAATGAACTTTTGCATTTGTGTCCGCCATATTGGATCCGCCATTTTTAATTTCGGAATTTTGAGAGCAGAATCATAATCAGCGACCTCGAAAACCCCCGAGTGCCACGTTTTATCCAATTCAAATGAACTTTTGCATTTGTGTCCGCCATATTGGATCGGCCATTTTGAATTTCGGAATTTTGAGAACAGAATCGTAATCAGCGACCTCAAAAACCTCTGAGTACCAATTTTCGTCCAAATCCAACTACTTTTCATTTTGGACACCGAGCGTGAAATTTTTCGTGTCACTCAGGGGGTGAAAAGCGCCATTTTGGGGGTGAAAATGTTGACAACGACGAATTTAAAAAATTGATTATTCAATCGTCACTATTCTATGCACCCATGGTTGAAAAAAAAACCGGACTGTTCAACGGCTTCGAGGTGAAAAAAAATTTTGAAAAAAAAGTGTCATCCATTTTACCGGTTTTTTTTTTGTTAAAAAGCCGCCATATTTTTTTTCCTAATGGACAAAACCCAATTTTGACCCCAGATTCTGAAAGAGCACCCTCGAAAATACTAGGGAACGTATCTCTTCATTTTTTATGATTTTTTTTATATAATAAAAATCTGGCTTGAAAATGAAGGAAAAAATCGCGATTCTTGGGCGTTAATGGGTTAAGGGGAAATATACACCTAGGAACCGGAAAAACCGTAATTTTTTTCAAGGAAAACTATTTTAAATTTCGGTTTGGGGTTTTAATTATCTTAAAGTATATACATTCAAAAATATGTTTAATTTTCTTTATTTAAAAATATCAAAAATATACAAGGATATTGTATGATCCTTGGAGCGTCGTAAAAAAATCTGCGTATACCGCACCCACTGGCGTTTCTGCAAAAATGATCTGAAAAAAAACCAAAAAGATTATTAAATTAGATACCATAATGTAGTACTTGTCATAGCCGATTTTGAAGATAATGATTTATGACAAAATGGCGGACGTTTGAACATAAATAGTGATTTTTGGGCCAAAAATTACGTATTATTTTGCCTATAAAACAAAAACTAAGTAACGGAAAAAAATCCTATGACAAGTACTAGATAATGGTGTATAGAATAACCAACAAAAACCTCAAGGCAATCGGTTCATTGGTTTTCGAGAAATTTTGGGTACCGATTTGAAAAACGTGGTTTTGAGAAAAACGCGTTTAAAAATTTGGGAATGAATAAATCATGAAATTTGTCAACTTACATGGAATCATCGATAGCAGGCCCATAGTATAGGTCTTCTACGGTTGACGGAATGTTCATATCTTCTAAATACTCGACCTCGACCATCTAGGTGTATATCTCCCGTTAAAGCTGTAAAAAAGAATAGAATGGGTTGACTTTTAGCATCGCAATATTTTAACGTGCCGCTGGCAACACTTCATCATCACTATAATAATGTTGCAGTAAACATTGGTTGCTATAAACTAACCTTTAACCCAGAAATTAATGTATATGAGCATAATTCGACTCGTATAAGTTAACATACGTATGTCATCTTAAACTGAAGTATGTCGTCTTACACACATCGACCTACATGTGATTTTTTTTTTTTATCTAAGTAACTCACGTCCTGCATCTGATTCTATTTCGTTATAATAATAAACCTTTATGCATATACGCTCGACTTTGAATTCATACGACGTAATTTATTTAAATATTTATCGTAAAAGAAACAGTATATTATTTTAAGCACAGCTCCCTTATGATTTTTTCCAGTGGGTTCAATTTTTGTTAGCAAATCCTACTCATCACAAAAATTTGTTATATTTTTATTCGACAAGGATTAGAAACACTATTGAATGTCATATTTTTATCAGTTGCAAAATCTCCACGCCGGACCCTTATAAAACACGTGGCCATCTTATAATTGTCTCCCTATATACCGGGTTGAGCAACAACCATTACAAGTAGAAATATGTCCCAACCCATCAGGCTTAGGAGAAAACTTTCCCTACAAAATTTGCATAGTTCGAAGGGGGTCATCGAATGGTGGCTACGAGGTTCATCCAGGTAGCGGCGCTTCGGATATTTCAAGGTCACCTCCATTCTTTAAAATGGGACCACTATTTTTTCAGAATCAAGGAACGAAAAAAAAATTCACACACCAAATTTTAAGGTGACTGATCGAGATTTTGTACAAAAAATCGATAAAAAATAAATTTCCATGTTTTTAACCTAGAATCGATTTAAAAAAATCAGTGCAAAGACGGATTGTTAAATTCTTATAAAAAGTGCTCAAAGTGACGACCACCATTTCCAATGCACGCTTGCAATCTGATTCGCATCGATTGTATTTTCTTATTAATTAAGGGGAGATATACACCTAGGAGCCAAAAAAAAGGTCATGTTTATGAATTTTTTCAAGGAAAATTATTTGAAATTTCGGATTGGGGTTTTAATTATCTAACAGTATATACATTCAAAAATATGTTTAATTTTCTTTATTCGAAAATATCAAAAATATACAAGGATATTGTATGATCTTTGGAGCGTCGTAAAAAAAATCTTCGTATACGGTACACACTGGCGTTTCTTCAAAAATCATCTGAAAAAAAAACCAAAAAGATTATTATTTTTTTTGAAAATATCGATTTATAGCCGATTCGATTTATAACCGTTATCGAAAATAGCCGATTTTGAAAATATCGATTTATGACAAAAGGGCGGACGTTTGAACATAAATAGTGACCCGTGCAGAAATTTTGGCAGCGATACAGCTGGATTCTGACTTGTATCCCGGGCTCCCAGTCGGGATCTAGTCCGATATCGGATCAGATTCGAAGACTAAATGTAAGATCCGTAAACTGGATTCCATTAGGGATCCAGAATCGGATCCTTTAATGACTCTAAATAGATTCCCCATGGAATCATTGAGGAATCTGGGAAGGATCACGGGTGAGTACAGGCTGAAATAAAATGTCAAAAATGGAATTGTGACATGTTAAATTTATTATAAAAATAAATAACATTTATAAAGTTTTGGTGCATTAAACTATCGGTAAAAAAAATTTGTCCAAAGATTCAAATGGCAGATCGCGCTCATCGCGAGATTTTGATGTGAATTAAAAAAAATTCACATCAAAATCTGTGAATGCAAATGTATTGACAAGAAATTATAAATACAAAAAAAATCACAAAATTAGTTGTGAATTTTTTCGTTTTTAAGACAAATTAAAATCAAATTCAAAATGATTAGATTAAAATTTGCGCCAAAAGTGAGTTCGTACGTATTTTGAGAGAAAACATTGCCTCGAGGCAAAGAAATTTTTGCACATAACTTTTTGTGCGAACATTTCTTTGCCTCAACACAATGTTTTCTCTCAAAATACATTTATACTTGTGGTGTAAATTTTAATATAACTGTCGTGAATTCGATTTTTATTTTCTTCAACTTGAGGAAATTCACAACTCATTTTGTGATTTTTTTCATATTTATAATGTAATATTTGAAACTCACAACTTTTTTTGCAAAAATTTCTTTGCCTCGACGAAATGTTTTCTCTCAAAATACGTAAGAACTCACGGTTGATGTACATTTTAATCTAATCATTGTGAATTTGATTTTAATTTGTCTTAAATACATGTTTATACCCACCGACATGTCGGTGGGTATAAACAGAGATTTATTCCCTAAAACCGGTATCCCGGTTAAAATCCAACTTGCATCAGTATCGGAATATCTACGACGACGATGGCATAATTTTGAAAATTTTGGCATCACGTGTATTTTCGGTATTATTATGTAATTCCTATCTATAGATAGGAATTTTATAGATAGGAATCTATAGACAGAAATTTCTATCTATAGATAGGAATTCCATAGTAATACAGAAAATACACGTGACGCCAAAATTTTCAAAATGATGCCATCGTCGTCGTACATATGCCGATATGATGCAAGTTGGATTCTAACCGGGATACCGGTTTTGGGGAATCCATGACAAATCCTGATCGGGATTTGATCGGACATAGGGTATCCCGGTCAAAATTTCTGCATGGGAATTTTTGGGCCAAAAATTAGTTATTATTTTGCTTATAAAACAAAAACGAAGTAACGGGAAAAAAATCCTATGACAAGTACTAGATAATGGTGTATAGAATAACCACAAAAAACCTCAAGGCAATCGGTTCATTGATTTTCGAGAAATTTTGGGTACCGATTTGAAATACGTGGTTTTGAGAAAAACGCGTTTGAAAATTTGGGAATGAATAAATCATGAAATTTGTCAACTTACATGGAATCATCGATAGCAGGCCCATAGTGTAGGTCTTCTACGGTCGACGGAATGTTCATAGCTTCTAAATCCTCGACGTCGATCATCTAGGTGTATATCTCCCCTCAAGTCAGTCTGCATTAACAAACAAGCTCTAATTGAGGTTTCAATAATTCAATGCTAAACGAAATCCAGGGAAGTACGGCTTTCTTTACATTGTCTCCAACATCCGATCCTATCAACTTGTTTTGGAAAGCAGTGAGGATCTTGCGATTTCCATAATAATGTGTGTTCTCTTCAATGAAAAATACTACGACAGAATTTCCTCCATTCAGTACAGAATTGAATTTTCCGCAAAATGTTTCCTTATGAAGAGCAAGTTGACATGATCTTAACTTACGGAGAATATCACATAAATGTAACAATAGCGGCTATCGTGTATGCTGAGCGTTATCCGGATCGTCATCCGCCTTCGTATTACACATTCACCAATGTGTACAATAAACTTGGGGAAGCCGGTAGCTTCAAGTGCCGAGGTCGAGTGCATTTAAAACCAGCAACCAATGAAGTTAGCCGGATTGCAAGCGTGCATTGCAAGTGGTGGATTACAACTGCAGATTGCAAGTGGTGGCCATCACTTTGAGCACCTTTTATCGGAATAAGTGTTTGCGCCGTTTTTTTAATCGCTTCTAGGCTAAAAACATTAAAATTTCTCTTTTATCGATTTTTTTATGTGAAAGCGATCATCTTGAACTTTGGTGGCCTATAATTCAGTACCGAAGCTATCGCACTGGATCAGCAGCTTTTATGTTCACACTGTGTCTACACGCGCACGCGAGGCCATTTAAAAAAAGGGTGTCTCAAAATGACCTGACGTTTTAATTTATTAATAAAACTCATTATTTATTTGAAATGTACGCATATTTTTGTTTTAATATAAGATGCAAACGTGGAGGTTATGTGTGGAACACAATATCCGATAAATGGCATAAACGGCATGGAATTGGAAGACATATTCTTTCAACAAGATAGCGCAACCTGCCGCACTGCGGGCGAAACAATGCAGTTACAGTAGAACCTCGATTATCTGAGCCAATTGGGACCGAGACTAGTTCGGATAATCAGAACGTGGGTTTTTTGGGACGAGATCATAACAACAATACCTTTTTACATAAAAACAATAAATACATATATATTGAAATTTGACATACATATTAACGTTGAAATATATATATATATATATTAGGGTGGCCCTTTATGGGTCAAAAAAAAAATTTGATCGCGCCGCCCTCCAAGACGGTTTCAAATAATTAAAAAAAATCTACGCGAAGCCCCAGCTATGTCTGTTAAGGGGAAGGCGTGCCTGTAAGCATGAACTTAAATTTAAATATCAATGTTTCTTCATGATTGGAGAAATTTCGATTTTTTAAATCTAGTTTATTTGTCAATTTTTTTTTACTTTCCGAAGCTATTGTATATTGGTATTCAATATACAGATCAAACAATGAGGTCCTCCATACTAGATTTAATGAGCGTTCAGTTTTACCATCCTATTATTTTGGAACCATAGTTCGATTTAGCTGCTGTCGAACGCTTTTAATCACATCAAAATCAAACTTTAAATTTGTATCTTGTCAGAAAAATCTATTAAGTACGAAGGATATAAATTCACGATAAACCATTCACATCGAACTTCCGGATTGGCCAGAATTGTTTTTTTTTTTTTAATTTTGTTAGAAATATTCAGAGATCAGACTTCCAGTACTGTGGATAAAAAATGTATTTGAAAATTACTTTCGCAAAAATGCATAGGGACATTTTAAACTTGGCAGCATTTTAAACTTGGCGAGCTTGTTCGTTTTATTGAAAACAAAGAAATTATTTATTCGCACAAGTCATCGAATTGGTCGGAAAAAACATAATATTTAAAAAATGTAGACATAAGATATCGATACTAGTTCGTTCAGTACGAATTTATTTATTTAAACCACAGAAATATCGTGTTGAAAAATTGACAAATAAACTAGATTTAAAAAATCGAAATTTCTCCAATCATGAAGAAAAATTGATATTGAAATTTAAGTTCATGCTTACAGGCACGCCTTCCTCTTAACGGACATAGCTGGAGATTCGCGTACATTTTTTTTTTATTATTTCGAACCGTTTTGGAGGGCGGCACGATCAATTTTTTTTTGGACCCATATCAAGGGCCACCCTAATATATATATATATATATTTTAAACACCTGAAAAAAGTCGAATTCTTTTTTTATATTTTTTTAAATAAAATCGTCCATTTTTTAATCGACGAACGGCTGTAACGCGTTTTTGAACGACTAATTCTCGCAGCCGTTTCAGAAGGAAAATTTTCGTTGGGTTGCTCATTGTTGCTCACGGCGGTGGCAGCGACCAACAATGTATCTTTCGCGCCAACGTTCGGATAATTGCGCGTTCGGATAAACTAAGTCATCGTTCGGATAATTGGGGGTTCGGATGATCGAGGTTCAGATAATCGAGGTTCTACTGGATTTCAAACGACGTTTCATGGTCGTGTTATCTCGCGCCGCGGCTATGTGAATTGGCCACCAAGACTATGCGGTTTGACGCCATTGGACTTCTTTCTTCGGGGTTTTCTGAAAGGAAAAGTGTATGCCAATGATCCACAGAGCATTCCAGAGCTCAAGGAAGCAATTGGACGCACCATTAAGGGATTAGGCCACTCTAGAATTTTCGAAAAATCGATTTTTTTTAATGGTCCCCTAGGACGTCAAAAATGATGTCCCAAAAGATTGTGGCCGGGAAAAATTTCTTAGTACTCGGTTATCGAATTTTAGTACAAGGCCGCCTGTTCTGCTCAAAACTTCAAACGCGCCACTACTCAAAACTTCAAACGCGTTTACCTCAAAACTACATAGCTGGCCGGAAACATAACTCAGACAATTTTCAACCGATTCACTTGAAATGTTGAATATATCTTGAAAAATACATTGTCTATGGAAGTACGTAGGATTTTTTTTGTATTTCATAGATCATTTGCTATTAACAATTATCTGACGATTTTTTAGGCCAATTTTTCACTTTCCACTCTACAAGTGCGCCATTTGGCCACAAATTAATATATCGAAAAAATCCTACGTACTTCTATAGCAGTTATTATATATAATCGAAAAAAATTCATTGGCTCATTATAATTCAAAAATTACAGGAGCTGTTTGTCCGGCCGTGGACCTGGAAAAACGGAGACGTCATCGCTAAAACGCTGCACAGCCGCCATTTTTAAATGAATCGCTTCAAAAAAATTATTGTATACAGTCACTGATATGTATGATAACCACCCTTTTTTGTAATCTCGATTGATATTGTAGTTTTTCTGAAAAATAAATCCCCAATTAGCACATTGTTCAGCCTCTAGAGTGGCCTAAGGTTTTAATAAAATTAGTCCGCAATTATGCCAAAATATTATTGAACATTTCGTCAAAAGATTGAACGTTTGCAAACAGGGACGAGGCGGCCATTTACCGGATATTGTATTCCACACATAACCTCCATGTTTGTACCTTTAAGAGAGACTTTGTCCTTGGAATGCCATATTTCAGGTGTTTACATTTTATTTTTTTTAAACGAAACGAGTAAAGCTTTTTGAGTGCAGTTTTTTTCTTGCCTTTATTCATGATATACAGAACTTTAAAATTTTTTTTTAAACCAAAATGGCGGCCGTCGCAGCTCCGCGAAAACAGGTCCTCAAATCGCGGGAGGTGAACGGCTGACATCACTACCCCCTCTTTGTTGATCTGAAACACAAATTCAAAGCATATTATCAATCTGTGACCCTTTGGTCATGGAATGACGGATGGGTTTTTCGTTTAGTACAAATTTCGGAAAACGGCGGCAATTTACAAAAATCGAATTTTCACGTTTTTTTCGCATTAAAAGATAAATAATAAATACAAAAATGTATCTATCGAAAAAACGATCCGTCATTCCGTGAAGACATATTTTTTGAGTAAGCTCTCCAAATTTCAGGTCGATATGTTAATTACAGCGGTCGGGAGAATGTCAGCCATTTTTAAAAACGTGTTTTCGAGAAAAACGCGTTCAAAGTTTTGTAATGTGTTTACACAAATGTGTTTATAATTACCGCTAATCGGCAATGCCTGGTCCATAGAGGCATCCCTCCTCTTCTTCTAGCTGCTCATGTTGAGCCGCTAACATCTCCCGCTAAATTTCAAGGACAAAGTCTCCGTTAATAAAAATAAAAATATTAGTACTTTTGAAATAAATAATACGTTTTATCAATGAACTAAAATGTCAGGTCATTTTGAGACCCCTCATTGTGTGCGTATGTTCGAGAAAAAAGATTTCAAGACCTACGACTTCGCGGATCAATCCGACGTCAGCCCATTGTCTCCACACTCGACATTATATATTTCTCAATGTCTTCAAGATTTCAATGAACGTCAGCATATTTATATACCGATCGTACCGTAAAATCAATGATTTGTTAAAAAAAAAAAATGTAAAGGATCAAAACAAAGTGCCGAAGGCCAACGTTACGTTTAACGGGTTCAATATATATTTTGCCCATATACGTATATGCACATAATAAATGTGATCAAACTAGTTTTGTAACGGTGTTATTTCCCGAGACTGCGGTAGGCCACCTCTAAACAAGTTTTAGCAACTTCGCAGTTTATTTATCAGCGCCTGGCGAGCGAAAACCAACCTCGGAAATTGATCCGAAAATGAACGTTGCGTTGCCAGCTAAACGGATGATGCCTGACGGTGGACAAAAATTCCCGTGGGCGCCAAAGAATCGTCGGCTTCATCCGTTCCTCCTTCACCCACCCAACCTCCAAAGTGAATCCGAATAACATTTAAATACATTACGTTGCAACAGCAGCGAAGATCGTCGTGGGTGAACGCGGAGAAAAGCGCCCGAAGGCTTCGAAAGTCGGGTTTCTTCTTTTTTTAATCCAGAGGGCGCTCTCATTCAGCCAAAAATGTTGACGATGCGGAGTAATTTTTGTTTCTTCCTCTCACCAGCAAGCGCTTCCTTGGACATAATTTGTTGCATTGCTTGCGAACTGGTAAACTTATGCTGCAAAAAAAGAGCAATGTTGTTTTATTAATTTTAACGATAATTCATTAAGGGGTAAGGCCACTGTAAATTTTTTGAAAAATCGATTTTTTTTTATTGGCTTAAAAAATAGTTTAAACCCTCTAGAATAAGAAAAAAAAGGTCCTGTGCGACCCAAACAAACCCAAACAAACCCAAACAAACTATTCGCAAAACTTTAAACGCGTTTTTCTTGAAACATGGTTTTTCAAAATGGCACGCAGCATAACTCGAACAATTTTCATTTTTTTTACTTGAAATTTTAACCAGATGTGAACATTTACATTATCTTGAGAATGTCGATCGGAATTTTCAAGAACTTTATTTATTGATTTTTTATTAACAAAAAACTTGCCGTTTTTTTCGTCAAAAATCAATTTTTTTTTTCAATCGCACGCCAAATCCACAAAAATTGATACTTTTTAAAATCCGATCGACATTCTCTAGCTATAGCCCTCTAGATTAATGGTTTTTTTTTTGTTCTAGATTCAAAAGTGCACCAGTGGTGCTGCGTGCCGCGGAGCCCTGGAAGCAAAACATGTCCCGGGAAGATAGCTGTGGAACCGCCATTTTGTTTTTTTTTACTGTAAAAAAATTTTATAATAAAGTTTAATGTATGCCCGATAACACCATTAAAAGTTTTTTTTCAAATACCTTCAATTTCGGGAGCAAAAAATTAGTGAAAAAACCTTTTTTTTTGGGCCGTTACAGTGGCCTTACCCCTTAAAGCAATATCCAGAGCGCTGTTTTGGAGGTGATTTTTGAAGATAAAATAACTTTTAATCCTTGGGACTTTTCTGTGAGAAATGTTGAAAATCTAATAAATTAAATTAAAGTAAGTCTTGAAACAAAAATATTGAATTTTCCGAAAAAAATTGCTACATTTTTCCATTAAAAAATACCTTTTTTATTTTGAAAAATAATTAGTCATGTTTTAGACAATAAGGTTCAAAAGATTTATGGAAAATTTCATGAAAATCGGTCCGTTAGTTGTTTAACTGTACGTCGCACCAGTTTTGAAAATGCAGTTTAGAAGACCGTGTCATATCGCCGCCATTTGTGAAGATCAATAAATAAAAAATACCATGTAACAGCCAAAAGTAGTAATAAAACATACCCTAAGGCCCAAAAATAGTAAAGAATTCGTTCCTTTAAAAAAAAATCACACAAATCAACAACTTTTTTTCTCGCCTAAAGGTATTTCCCCCCTTAATCTGTATAAGTCTTGTGATGTTTTGTTCAAGATTAAGCAAAAAGAAAATTGCAAAATGGCGCATGCTAAACTTGGATTATAAATTTTTCCTACCAATCTACCAGTTACTATATAAAATTAAAATAAAATAATTTCGACTCGATTGTGCCACCAACGTTGAAAAACTGTCTACCGAAGGTGTACTCCTACTACGAGCGTACTCCTTCTAATTTCTATAACTTGTCCAATTTTATGAGTTTCACTAAGGCCTTAGGCCACAGCAACGGGTATAAAATCATGTGCGGATTTAACCATTTTTTTTCGTACGAAAAAGTGATTCACTCATAAAATTGATTACACATCTATTTAGTATGAATATCAAGCGGTTAGAAAATACATATTTTTTTTTCGATGTACAAAAGGCCGACTACTAATATTTTCTTTCGTTATCTTTTTTTAGGCGCTCCGCGGCGTGACATTTAGCATCCACAATTTTTTACCTAGAACAAAAAACAAAAATTATCGTCAATCTACATTAGAATACCTAAAAAGGTACGTACGGAATTTAAAAAATCTTGTTTTATTCAAAAGTTGTAGGTATTTGAAGTTAAGGGGCCAGTCCACTTTGGAGCCACGAAAAAGGCTATTTTTGCGATTTTTTTGAGGATTTTATAAAAGATATGAATATAAAAGTTGTTGGGCTTGATAAATAAAGTCTTGACGTACATAAAAAAAATTTAATTCATTTTTATTCATTTTTAAGTACAAAAACTATAGTTTAACGTAACGCCTCAAAAGTAGGTGGGCTAGGTAGCTCCATCACAACTCGGCAACGGCTTGTCTGAAACAAAAAATCAAAGTCCATTAGATTCAGTATGACACCAGCTACAAAATAACCCTCGGATATAAAGTTTTATCAAAAAATAAAAAAATGGCAGATGAAAAACGAAAAAGTTTTCAAAAACGCGTTTTTCGCACTTTTTTGCAAAAAAAAGGGTAAAAATAAACATTTTTAAACCATCGAGGGCCATCTTGTTACGAAGTATGTTTACAATATATGGTTCAAATATCAAGACGGTTTATTAGTTTTAGAGATATGATGGAGCTAGATTTTGGAAACGTTGTTTCGAGAAAAACGCGTTTGAAGTTTATACTATGATCGGCCGAGCGCGCTATGCGCTCAGGTAGACGAAATGAGGTCCTGTCGTTCAGGTAAAAAAAAATACTCAGAGAGCTCGGATTTCCATAAAATTGTGACACAATATTTCTGAATGTATGTACTTTAGAAAACAGTTAAAAAATCCATTTTTTGACATTTTCAAAGTGGACTGGCCCCTAAAGAAATGAATTTTCAGTGAAAAATTTCGTTAAAACTGCTCACAAACTGCCCATAAAATGAAAAGTTTTCGATTAATCAGAAATTCCGTACGTACTTCTCTGCGAAAAGCAATTAGAAACATAACTTTTAAATTTGAAGTAAATCGAGTGAAAATTGTTGAAGTTATTTGTCACGCCAATTGGAAAAAAGCTGTTTCGAGAATTTTCGAGTAATCGGCCATTTTGTACATCGAAAAAAAATATATATATATATTTTCTAACAGCTTGATATCCATACTAAATATATGTGTAACTAATTTTATGAGTTTATCACTTTTTCATACGAAAAAATTTGTTAAATTCGCACATGACTTTATACCCGTTACAAACCCAAACAAACCCAAACAAACCCAAACAGATTTTTTCAAATTTCTACTAAACAATACTGCCTTAACTAAATAAATACTTTCACTGGAAAGTAATGAATCAATGAACTAGTTGAGTTAATAAATAAAATTGACACATGGCGTGCACAGTTCATGCATTACGCGTAAGTTCCGTCGTCTCATATCGTATCCTGTGCTGCAGGATGTTTATTGCACGTACGCGCGCAAGATAACATAACGGAGAAAAAAACAGCACGTGGCTCTCGTGCGATTATTGCATATAGTGCAACAAGCGACTGGTCCGCGGCACTTTCGCATCCTCTGTCAATGCTGATCGTTATTTCCGTATACAAAGCGGAGGCACACACGAGCCTGACAAACCGACGTATATATAGTCATATGGGAAGTTCCCGAGCTCTCGGTTTTCCCGCAGGCGATTTCGCGTCTGTGCGTTACGATCGTGTATACATTCACGTACCACGTAGATGTATTTTTAACGCTCGATCTCATACATCGTTTTCCCAAAACACCTACCAGCCAGGATTATACACGTATAAACATAAATGTGCGTGCGTATGTGGCTGCACATCCGCATTAACACGACGAAAATAATTCAAAAGCCCACATGGCTTTTTGTGCGTGTTTAACGGGTCGCATCTTTTCAGTTTTTTTTTTTTTTTTCAATCTCGAATTCTCCATTGTACATTGCTCCCGCAAAGTCATTGTCGCGCGTATTGTCGTTGGTTTTTATACTCAGCCATGTTTAACGTTCGACTATGACAATGGTCAATTTGGCGGAGCAGGAAACAAGCGACGTTCGATTTCCTGGCGGGCTGTCACCGCAAAAACGGCGCTGACACCCGTGCGGAAATTTGTTGGGGAGCCCCCAGATCCTACCACATCCCTATAGGGATTTGATTACGACGTGCGTAGTCCACATTGGAATCCAAGTGGATTTTGCGCTATTTCCCGATTTACGTCGTTTGAGAATTTTTTATTTGACGGTCTCGACCGGAATTTGTTGGATCTCGCAAAAAAATAACCTCTCGTGATCCCGTGCACAAATTTGATGGAGAGTACCAAGATGCGGACACATCGCTATAGGGATTTTTTAGGGACATCACGCTTAGGGAGTCCTCATTGTGATTCAGTGCGAGTTTTATCCTTTTCTTAAGGGGTCTTCTCACTTTAAACGGTAAGAAAGGCTATTTTCATAATTTTTGACAGGTTTATATTATAGATAGGTTTATATTATAGACAGGTTTATATTATAGACAGGTTTATATTTATAGACAGGTTTATATTATAGATATTGATATAAAAGTTGTTACACCTAATAAATACACTTTTGAGGAACATTTAAAATTCTTTAAATTTATTTAAGTCCGAAAAAATGTATCCGTATTTCATTCGAAACAAAAAAATCAAACAGTTTTAGATTCACTATGTTAAGGGGCTATACCAGTGCGAACGCTGAAAATTTGGGTGATGTTCGGGAATTTTTTGGAAGAAAAGTACTCAAATAAATGTTTCGGAAAATTAAGAATATATTTGGCTATATTTGACCTATATTACATAATTTTTTCATAGAAAAATATTGAAATCCATGCGACTTATGTGCTGCCTTCGGAGGCGCCAAAAAAAAAGTTCCTCCACTGCTGACATGATTCCGGCCGATTGAGTAGCTGAAACCGAAAAAGAAAAAAAATATCGTTAAACTGGAAGGTATTTCCTGTACAATGACGTAGGATTTTCGAAAAATATCAAAATCTAACAAAATGGCGTAGTTGTGAAAAAAAAGTCTATTTTCTTGCCTATAAAATGGTCGTTTTTTTTCAATGCTAAATCGTCAATTTTCATCCGAACAAAAATATCCTACGTCATTGTAGAGTAAATATATTCAAGAGTACTCAGTTCAAATTTCAAGTCAATCGGATAATTACTCTTTGAGTTACAATGTCAGCAAATTTGAAAAATCTCATTTCGAGAAAAACGCGCTTAAAGATTCAATTATCGATTTTTGCAAGATAAAATGATATTGATATAAATGACGTAAATGATAATGATATTCTTGAAAGTATAAACTGTCGAAAAAGGCAGAAAGAAATCGATTTTTTTAAAGTGTCACGCTGGATGGCCCTTTAAGGGCGGGGTAAGGTTAATTCAAAAAGCATATTTTCAAGAAATTTTTTCGATGATACGGGTAATGCTTGTTTATTCAATTAATTTCCATATAATAATAAAACATCTGAACTATATTTTCCTAAATTTTCATTGCAAAATATTGATAAATAAACCGTTGGCAGCAAATCTCCGCAGGCGCCTCGAAAAAAGTTGTTTTGCGGCGTACGCTATAACTCGGCACTGGATCATCTTAAATAAAAAAAATCAAAATGCGTTTATTAGGTGAGATTTCCTCGAGGTAACGTTTCCGAGTATTTTTTTAATCGATTTCTTTCATTTTCGGTAACACTTGGAAGGCAAAAACGCGATTTTTGCTTTAAAAAATCGGCAATTTCGTTATTGTAAGATAAAAAATAATTATTAAAAAAAAACTCGGCTCCGTTACCTCGAGAAACATCTCATCTAATAAACGCATTTTGATTTTTTTGTTTCAGATAATCCATTGACGAGTTATAGCGTACATCGAAAAACAACTTTTTTTTTCGCGGCGCCTGCAGAAATTTAGCTAATTTATCAATATTTTGCAATGAAAATTTAGGAAAATATAGTTCAGATGTTGTATTATTATATAGAAATTAATTATATAAACCAGCATTACCTGTATCGTTTTTTTTTTCGCAGAAAAAAAACGTGTTTTTTCAACGCTTTTGGCAAAAAATAGTAGATATCAAAATTTAAAAAAATCCTTCATATGCACTATAGTTATAGTTGTAAAGAATATGTGGTTAAACTTTCATAAGGATCGGTTTAGTAGTTTCGAAGATTTTATCAAAAAGCCGTCGAAAACCGTTGTTTCGAGAAAAACGCGTTTAAAGTTTGAGTTACATAAATACGTGAAAAAAAAAACATTTTTTTTATGTATTTCGCAAGTGTATTTATTAAATGTAACAACTTTTATATCAATATCTACGACATAAACCTATAAAAAAGTCATGAAAAAAAGCCTTTTTTAGCGCCTAAAGTGAGAAGACCCCTTAAGTATAGACCACTTGACTTTGTGTCGCTCCTCCTATCTTAATCACTTCTATTTACCTAGGCTTTTTTACGTGCCTCTAAAATCCCCCGCCCCTAGACAGTTGTCTATACGGCCTGTTGGAAAATTCAGGACCGTTGGGATCCAATTTTATTCTGCACTGCTCCCCTTATCAGCGCCATTTGAGAATTGTTACCGCGTTCAAATAAAAAATATCGTCGTTATATTGCAGTTCGTTCTACGTGATTTTCGGGCGATTTCACAAGAGAGCCAAAAAAACTGATCGCAATATCGAAAAGTTGCGGCTTGGGCACGTGACGTATTGCATCAGCTGACTGAAGCGTTATAATTGGTTATTGACATAGAACCCTTTACGGATGCGTTTAGAATTAAAATTTTCACCATAATGGTCACAAGAGACATAGAAAGTTTTGCAATGTCCACGAAGATATCTGAAAAGTCACGAGAAAAAACTCGGCGTGTTGAAACATAACCTGCACGCTGAGTGAGCGTTTGCGTGTGTGATAATAATATGTAGAATCGCAGTAAAATAAATAACAATCGATATGTTATTTATTTTACAGTGGATTTTCAGTGAAGCTTCTCACTTTTTTAAAATAAAATTTCGACTTTTTTGAAAATCCACTTATTTTGAGTATATAGACATTGTGTTTAGAAAATTCAACGTACAGAATGTACGTTTTGGATTAATGGACTTTCAGTGACGCTTTTCACTTTTGTTAAAATAAAATTTCGACTTTTGTGAAAATCCACTCATTTTGTGTATCTAGATATTTCTCTTAGAAAATTCAACGTACAGAATGTACGTTTTGGATTAATGGATTTTCAGTTACGCTTTTAACTTTTTTTAAATGAAATTTCGACTTTTTTGAAAATCCTTTTATTTTGTGTATCTAGATATTTTGTTTGGAGAATTCAACGTACAGAATGCGATGGGATCCATCAAGAATCGTATCGGATTCTGTTCGATAATGTTGGAATCCTTCAAGATTGAAATTGGATACCAATAGAGAGTCCCGATTGGAATCCAATGTACGAGCGTGACGTTTTACCATAGGAATCCAATGCAACGACCCATTGGATCACTATCAGGGAGTGGAAACACGTATGGGAATCGGATTAGATCCGTACGACAATTTCTGCACGGGCAGATCATTCTCGTATACCCGCGGTATTTTCCATCCACTGTATACAAATGTGTATTGCATACACGTGCACGTCTCCGTACTATAGGGCCGTTGGTGTGTGCTTTTTATCCTGTTATCTCCTTTTTTATGCGATTTACGAGTGCACCTATACACAGTGGGTTAAAAAAAAGTATTTGTACACGTCGTCTTTTTCATATTATCCACGAAAAAAAATCAAATGTTTTATTAAGGGGCCAGTCCACTTTAAAAATTTCAAAAAATCGAAAGCAAGCGAGACTTGAAAAAATCGACGATGATGTGCAATCAGAAGGAATTTTGTACGGTGCAGAAGTTGCCGATTGAGTTTAGGTAAGAGTTTTTCATAGTACAAACTTCAAACGCGTTTTTCTCGAGACAACGTTTTCAAAATCTAGCTCCATCGTATCTCTAAAACTAATAAACCGATTCTCTTGAAATTTGAACCACATATTGTAAAGATGATTCGCAACAAGATGACCCTCGATGGTTTTAAAATTTTGATTTTTACTCTTTTTTTGCGAAAAACTGCGAGCAAAACGCGTTTTTTTAACTTTTTCGTTTTTCATCTGCCATTTTTTTATTTTTTGATGAAACTTTATATCCGAGGGTCATTTTATAGCTGGTGTCATACTGAATCCAATGGACTTTGATTTTTTTCTTTCAGACAAGCCGTTGCCGGATTGTGATGGAGCTACCTAGCCCACCTATTTTTCAAGCGTTTCGTTAAACTATAGTTTTTTTACTTGAAAATGAATAAAAATGAATTAATTTTTTTTTAATGTATTTCAAGACTTTATTTATCAAACCTACCAACTTTTATAAAATCATCAAACAAAAATCGCAAAAATAGCCTTTTTCGTGGCTCCAAAGTGGGCTGGCCCCTTAAGTTTCTGGGTTCGATAGCTTATCCTAAATATACATGGGGTCTGTTCACAAAAATCTTGGGAAAACACGAACAAACAAATAAACCCAAGATGACAACAGTTTCGTGTGAGGTGTACAAATACTTTTATTACCCACTGTATACAGGGTGTCCCTCTTATCTCTGCCACCCGAAGTAACTCGGTAATTATCGACGTCACGAAAAAATGTTCCAGACAAAAGTTGCACGGTGTGAAGGGAGCCATCAAATGCGACCAATTTTTATTTTATTTCGGTGGAGGCGCTGACGCGCAGTGAAGGTCACCCCACTTTTCAAAATGGAATGGTACATTTTTTTCAACCTCCTCAAGCCGCATAAAAATCATTAGGCGGTCAATGTCGTTCAAGGTCATTCAAGGTCACCTATTAAAATGAAATACAATACAAATCTAAATTTTGCGCATCATTTCCAAATATATTTGGTAGTGATCCGAATGAGGATGGCAGAGATAAGAGGGACACCCTGTGTATCCTACCGCCACAGGTTGATGCGCGATCGGGATTCGGCTCCGGCGTTGTGCGGGGCGATACTCGGAGCGGTGACCGCTGAGCCTTGCACACGCTGGGGCAGCAACCATTCGGCGAACGGCCAATACTTCTGTGACCTTGGTGTAGATGACTAAACCGCCGGTCCATCAGAGTGAGAATAATATGGGGCCGTCTATATCAGTACGGGTTTTCGACAGTTGCCTCGTACCCACGGCAAATGCGGCATAGCGTAGCTCGTCTTAGCTGTGGAGGCAACGGAATTTAGGTTAGATCAGCGAAATGCGGGTAGGGAGTGATAAGATAGGATTCAATTGGATACGGACAATACGTAAAACCCCGCAAGGACATACGTTGGAACTCGGGACAAAAAATAAAAGTATAGCATACATATGACCACAAATTCGAAATTAATGTAAAAATGTATACTTAAATGATCAAATGCAGTTATTAAATTGCTTGCTTGGGACATGTTAAAATTAAGCTTGCAACAATATTACTGTTTTTTTTTTTATTGATTGTGGCGAGCCCCGTTGTGACCCAACATTCCTTGTTTGTTTGATTTATCTGTTCTTGTAGATCAGGCTATCCATAGAATGGAAAATGCGCAACAGTGCTGATTGTAACTCCCGGCTGGAATTTCTCGGTAAAAACGTGCGCGGATACTTGCAAAATAAGTACGAATGTACGAGAATCGATAATTCGATGCGTCCTCGTCACGCGTCATTAATTCCCACCATGCATAGGAGACTGTTTTTAATCGCTGTCTCCCTCTCTCTTTCCCTATATGAGCGTACATGTCTATATTTATTTGTTCATTTATTTATTTATTTAATCATTTGTTCATTTATTCATAAATTTTTGTAATTGTTTATAGATATGTATTTGGTGGTATGCATATATATATATATATATATATATATATATATATATATATGTTACGCATAACATTCATTATTTTATAATTGTCGTCGTAATGACACTCGCTTTCGCGTTCTAATATGTTTTATAGAGTGCATGCTCCGCGGTGAGACGCAGTAGATCGTGTCTGGCATCGAGCAGACACGACAATACGTACAAGGCCTCGGTCGGAATACGGCCTTGTGGACACAATTTCTCCGTGTCTACTCGGTCTCAATGAAGCATTTTTTTTCCCCTACAAAATGCAAATTACCGTATCGATTCATCCGTCGTGCGTATTATATATGCGCATATTCGAATATGTCCCGGTGGGTATGTACGTTTGATTGAAATTGCCGCAAATTCACGGGCGGAGAGTCGATCAAACGTAAATATGAATTCTGGCAGATCGGGAAGAGGAAGATGCGTTCTTTTATTCGCGCGGGCATACCCGATGCTTTGTACGTACAACGTCGATGAAAGTTTTCGAGCCTCAATCCTGTGTGACAATCAACGCTAATGTATCTTCGCAATCTTTTTCTCTCCGGCCTTCACACGACACGTGAACGCCTCTCTCTCTCTCTCTCTCTCTCTCTCGCTCTCTCTCGCTCCGGTCGCATATTGTTCATTGAGGAGACAGAGATTGGCAACGCTGCCAGCGAGGATTACAGGTCGAGTTTGTACGAGTGAAATTTTGCCATCCGGTCGGAAGTATCGGAGTAGACTTACGTCTGTGCCTTTCGGAACGTTTTCGAGGGGAATATTACGATGCTGTGGCCCCTAATTCTTACCACGCAGCCTTCATGATGGACCTCAAATAATAACTTTTTTTACGAGTTGTAAAAATTGAAATTCGAGCCTTAAAGGGGTGACACAGGGGTTATAAAGTCTGTACGAGGCAACGTGTTTTTTTTTGTCAGATTTGCTTGAAACTTGCCGTGAATAGGGGAGACCGAGGTCAAACGTAACAAATTTGAGTTAAGGCCTTAGGCCACAGTAACGAGTATAAAATCATGTGCGAATTCAACAATTTTTTTCGTATGAATAAGTGATTCGCTAATAAAATTAATTACACATCTATTTAGTATGAATATCAAGCTGTCAGAAAATAGATTTTTTTCGATATAAAGAGTGGCCGACTACTAATATTTTCTTTTGTTATCTTTTTTTTGCGCTCTGCGGCGTGACATTTAACATCCATAATTTTTTACCTAGAAAAAAAAACAAAAATTCTCGTCAATTTACATTAGAATGCGTAAAGAAGTACGTGCGGAATTTGAAAAATATTGTTTTATTCAAAAATTAAAGATATTTGAACTTAAGAAATTAATTTTTAGTGAAAAATTTCGTTATAACTGCTCATAAACTGCTCACAAAATGACAAGTTTTTTATTAAGGGGAGATATACACCTAGGAGCTGGAAAAAAAAGCCATTTTTGTGAATTTTTTCAAGGAAAACTATTTGAAATTTCGGATTCGGGTTTTAATTATCTAAAAGTATATACATTCAGAAATATGTTTAATTTTCTTTATTTAAAAATATCAAAAGTATACAAGGATATTGTATGATACTTGGAGCGTCGTAAAAAAATCTACGGATACGGTACCCACTGGCGTTTCTTCAAAAATCATCTGAAAAAAAAACCAAAACGATTATTAAATTAGATACTATAATCTTGTAATTCCCGAGTAAAAATGAATATATATAATCATATATAATTGTATACAAAAATTGGCCCGATAGAATTATATATATAGTTATATATAATATAATCATATATAATTAGATATATATAATTAGATTATATATATATATAATCATATATAATTGTATATTAATTGATCATATACAATTGTATACAATTCTATCGGGCCAATTTTTGTATACAATTATATATGATTATATATATTCATTTTTACTCGGGTTGTCATAGCCGATTTTGAAAATATCGATTTATGACAAACTGGCGGACGTTTGAACATAAATAGTGATTTTTGGGCCAAAAATTAGTTATTATTTTGCCTATAAAACAAAAACTAAGTAACGGAAAAAAAATCCTATGACAAGTACTAGATAATGGTGTATAGAATAACCACAAAAACCTCAAGGCGATCGGTTCATTGGTTTTCGAGAAATTTTGGGTACCGATTTGAAAAACATGGTTTTGAGAAAAACGCGTTTGGAAATTTGGGAATGAATAAATCATGAAATTTGTCAACTCACATGGAATCATCGATACCAGGCCCATAGTGTAGGTCTTCTACGGTCGACGGAATGTCCATAGCTCCGAAATCCTCGACCTCGACCATCTAGGTGTATATCTGCCCTTAATCAGAAATTCCGTACGTACTTCTCTGCGAAATGCAATTAGGAACATAACTTTCAAATTTGATGTAAATCGAGTGAAAATTGGTGAAGTTATTGGTCACGCCAATTGAAAAAAAGCTGTTTCGAGAAGTTTCGAGTAGTCGGCCATTTTGTACATCGAAAAAAATATATATTTTTTCTAACAGCTTGATATTCATACTAAATAGATGTGTAATTAACTTTAGGAGTGAATCACTTTTTCGTACGAAAAAAAATTGTTAAACTCGCACATGATTTTATACCCGTCACCGTCACCTAACCCCTTAAGGATGCTGCAGCGATTTTTCGATAGCCCGCAACGTATCGTAAATATGCTTGAACTTCCGCAAATAGTCACGCACGTGCAAGTTTCGTAGAGACGTTTCGCTAATTCTGTAAACGCCGATTTACACAGGCAAGCATTGCTCCAGTTCACCAACTTGCCATCTCCATAAATACACACAGCCCGAGATTTCCATATTCATTTCTACGATACGGCGAAGCACGCTGCTCGCCCTCACAATCAGCGTGTCTCCCGCGAAAGCGATACGAAGGAAAATAAACACCTTTCGCGTACCTTCATTTTTCTTATCGCATTACTCATCGGGGCTTACGTTATCGAGGAACAATGACTCATGGTCAGAAGCTGCGACTATCGTTGCAACGATTCACACTACCTTATCAAAGCGTAAATTTGAATGAAAAAAGAAGAAAAAAGGGATTTCGAAAGGCAAACTTGTTATTTGAGCTGCCGACGTTTATCAGCTGATCAAACAATACCGCGTTGAAATTCATTCTATCGTGAATTTCAACGTAATTGCCCGAATGATACACGCTTGCGCGTCCACGCTCTCCTGCCTCGATTGTTCTTTGCTTTTTCGTTGCCGAGTGCGACGAAATTTTTCATTGTGCCCACCTTTCGAACAACTTCCGGTCGGATGACGATAAAAGACAGTGTGAGAAATACATCGGGCTGACATTGAGAATTGCAAAAGGTCGTAAACATGTCGCTTTTACGATCCTTACGCCATTAGTCACGAAACATACGCGTAAGGGTAAGACGGTGCGTCACGTATCCGATAAATCTACCGTACAATGTATACGCTGTACGCACACGTGCCGGGAGGTGTGAACAAGCCGAGCAAATAAGCCATTTGATAGGTGTGAATAATGTACCGCGAAAGTATTCGAGGAGTGAGAAATCGTTGGAAAGTCCGACCCATTCGGAAACCAAATGTCAACTGCGCGTATCTCAATCTAAATAAATAAAAATGTATCTTAAACCAATGTGGGTTTTTGTTTCATTCGTAATGTTTGTATTATATTTTAATTTCTTGAGCTCCAACGTATACTCTTGCGGGTTTTTACGTATTACCCTTCCCAATTGAAAAACTTGCCTGTCACTCCCTACGAGCACTTTGCTGATCTAACCTTAAATTCCGTCGCACCCGTCTGAAGGCAGTACTCTAGTCTAGACGCCTAAAATACAGGCGTTTGTTCGGGCTCGATGTGAAAAAAAAAAGTAAAAGGAAATTTGAAAAAGTTATTGGCTTTTAAATATGGTCGTGAGCAAAAAAAGGTTGAGGCAGTTGATAATCCCAAAGTTGCCGTTCATCTGAAACGGAAATAAAACTAATTCTCTTTATCTGTAACAATATCATTATGGCAGGTACCAAATATTGAAAGAAGTTAATGGTGACAGTGTGAAAAAAATGATTGTTCACCCTATTTTTTTCGAAGTTACATTTTTTTAAATAATAATAGTTAATTAACATTTTTTAACGAAGTTAACATTTTTTTAAATAATAATAGTAATGTTGATAGAGGGATATATAGGAAAAGTTTATACCAAATCTAAAGTCAATCGGTTGAATAAAACTTGAGGTTTAATGTCCAAAAGGTTGAAAAACGTAGTTTTGAGAAAAACGCGTTGCAATTTTTGAGGATGATTTCAGAGAACCGCAAATATCTCAGTGTTATAATGGCTTGTTATACTTACGTTACTTTAATCGGCCATTCCTGCCTCGTAAAGTGTGCCTTCCTCGATTCCGAAATAATGATTTTCTGGTCTCGTTGATTGGCGTAAATAAATCGAACCTCGATATAACGAAATCCTTGATATAACGAAGATTTATTCATTCCCTACCGATAGACATCCGAAACCTTGATACAACGACATAATCATATACATTATGCTCTAATTGCTAAATGCTTGTAAAAAATGCTCTGAATTAAAAAAAAAATCTTTAAAAAATATCGCTATATTTATAATACCAATATAAATACCAATAGAAATTTATAATATCAATATTTAATAATAAATTTATAATACCAATGTAAATACCAATAGAAATGTATAATATCAATATTTAATAATAAATTTATAAGACCAATATAAATACCAATATAAATTTTTTCAAAGAACATTTTAAGGACCATGACTTCGGTATAACGGAACCTCAATAAAACGAGACCTCGACATAACGAACTTCCCTTGAGATTCGTTATATCGAGGTTCGACTGTATTGGGAATTTTCTTTTGAGGACATATTCTCAAGAGTCTGTACTTTAAGAATATGCTAAAAAATCGTTTTTATTTTATTTCTGGATAAGAAATACTGTTCTAAGCTACAACTATTCCGGATTTTCCGAGGGTACGGGGAAACTGTGGAAAACCCGTTGCCGGTATAGACGGCCCCGTATTCTTTCGATTTTCTGGTGCACAGAAATTTTACTCATGTATCTCTCTACACCAAGGTCCCAGAGTATTGGCCTTCCTCTGACAAATTGATGCGGCAGCCGGTGCACGGCTAAGCGGTCACCGCTCCGAATATCGGCCATGCACAACGCTGCTTAACTTTCAAAGCACCGCAAGAGCCAAACCCACGATCGCCCATCCACCAATGTCGTTATATTTGTAATAAAATAAATGAAACGTGTTTAATTTATAATCTAAAAAATCCTCATTTTTTCATTAACATGTATGCACATTAACAAAAAAAACGACACTTCGTAGTTAAACTGCAACTTAGGCATTTTTTCGCTCCTCATCGTTATTAAGGGATCATCACAGTGTAACGAGTAAAAAAATAGGCGATTATCTCGTTTTTTTTTTCGATTATTAAAATATGCTAATCAGTCTAATTTTTTATTGTCAAATCACAGAAATCATGAAGAACAGAAAATAAAATTTTAAACGTTCATTTAAAAAAAATTTATTAACGGTTGAAAATGGCTTGGAAAAAAAGGAGTCCCCACGGTGTACATGGTTGTGGCCGTAAATATTTTTTCAACCGAAATTTCTAAAAAAAATATTAATCAGTATGAAAGCCGCTATCTTGCTATGGAGGTTTTTTGAATTTAAAAAAGTATCGAATTTAGCCTAATCTTTTCGACAGTTTGTCGTTAAAAAAAATACTAAGATTAAAAAAACCTTCAATAGCCAAATAAAGAATGGCGTGAAGAATTTTGTTTCAAAATTTGAGACGGATAGCTTGAAAACTATTTCTTTGAGAGTGTACACCATTTTGAAAAATGACATTTCGTAAAAAAAAACGCGTTTAAAGTTTCGAGTGCGGAATTTTTGTATACATTGTCTAGTTACGATGAATCGGCGATGCCAGGTTCATATTTATAACCCTCTATACTGTAGAGTAATGCAAACAATATCAATTTTTACAAATGTCACACTGTGATGATCCCTTAAAATTTCCAGTTGTCCTGCTTTGATATCCATAATTAAACGGATCAAAATAAATTCTGAGAAAAACTGAATAACCGAAGCGAGAGAGGGTCGTCATTGCAAATACAAATTAAATTAGCGCTGTGTGAGTTCACACCGTGACATCATCGGTCCGGATTCAAAAAACTCCGAAAAAAAAGATTTCCGCGAAGCGTAACGGCTTGACGTGACTGCAATAAAGTATAAATAAGCGAACGAGCTATCTAATTTTAATGACACGCGCTCACAGAAATCCCGATGTGAAACGTAATAAAAAAGATTGTTCTCGTGAATCACCCCCCCCCCCCCAAATCCTCTCAATATGTAATGTAAATACACTATTTATTCTTGGCGTGTGGGAAATAGCCGCTTGTTTGGGTTCATTCTCATGCCAATTCCGATAAAATATGGGCAAACAAAAATCTATCGTGCCGGACTTCTTTCGTGCGCAACATGTGCTCGATTTGAATAAAACAACAAACGGATGCGCCAATTATAGTTGACGCCTTATATACGTGAGAAAATACGATTAAAACAAATTTAATGTCATTTTAGCCTGAACTTTAAAAAAAAACACTTTTTGCGATTTTTTTTTCATCTATATGGATAGAGTAAATTTATTGAAACGTTTTGTACGTTGTTAAGTGGCATTTCAAGAACATTCCGTGAAATTTGTACGCGAAAATATCCACAAACAAGCCGGTGCCGCGTTTTTCTCGAAACCACTTTTTCAAAGGCCGTGTTCACTGCCATTTGAAAACTACATGACCGATTTATTTAAAACTTGGTACACACTTTCTACATATAAAATACCTCCCCCCCCCCCCAACGGTTAGTTTGAGATTTTTTTTACATTGCGGGGGTTTTCCACCCCCAAAATGGCGGAATTTTTCGTGAAAAATAGCACTTTTCACTTTACATGACAACCAAAAATTTACAAATGAAAAAGAAAATGATCAAAGACCGTTGGGGGAAGGACTTAATGATACTTTGACTAAATTTCAATGGTACTTGATTTCAGATAATTTCTAGCTGAGATACAGTGAACACCGCAAATCGTGTTTTTCCAAAGGTGTTCTTGGAAAAGCTTTGTCACCGGCTTGTTTGTGGATATTTTCGCGTACAAATTTCACGGAATGTTCTTGAAATGACACTTAACAATGTACAAAATATTTCAATAAATTTACTCCATGCATATAGATGAAAAAAATTCGCAAAAAAGTGTTTTTTTTTCACGCTGAAACCCCTACCCTCCCCTTAACTAAAGATTTATTCACTATTTTTTGAGACTTAGGGTATTTTTTATTACGACTTTGGTCTATTACATGGTATTTTTATTATTTATAAATCTTTTAAAATGACGGAGTATGGCACGTGTTTCTAAACAGCTTTTTCAAAACTGGCGTGACGTATAGCTAAAAAACTCATCGACCGATTCATATGAAATTCCGTATAAATATTTTTAACTTTATTGTCTCAAACATGAGCCTCAATGTTTTTGGAAATAAATTTAAAAAAGTACTATTTATTGCAAAATGTAGTCATTTTTTTCGGAAAATTCAATTTTTTTTGTTTCAAAGTGGACCATTTCATCAATTTTCAACATTTCTCACTTTTTCTTGGTTTATATTCTGCGTATGAGTGTTAATGAAAAAAAAATCTTTCTTGGTCTTTTTTCCGATCAATAGCGTCGACGCTACGTGTCACGCCGTCTGGCAACAACCGCCGCAACCCGTATAGAAGATCGTGCCATACCTCCGCCACTTTTCAAGATTAATAAAAAAAATACCATCTAACAGCCAAATGTAGAGTAATAAAACATTGTTTTTTTTAATCATGAAAATCGGCAATTTTTTTCTCGCCCAAAGGTATTTCAGCCCTTAAGCTTTTCAGAATTTAAATCAACTGAATATTGAAGTTACAGCAATAGAAGCGTCCAAACTTATATCTTCTTCGAAGTAGGGATACGATCGGTGCCCGCTATGTTGGATTTTATTGTTTCCCTTTAGCATACCAGAGACGTTTTAGATGCCGAGGTAGGGCCCACACAGGGAGCAGGGTGCTATTAAATAAGGTAATATAATATTTCATACAAAATATCACGCGGCGATTCGTATCGTTAACTTCAAAGCCGTTTCCTCACGAATCGCTTGTTTTTACCTCGTGACAGTCCTAACTCACGAACCGCGGTTCCGATCGCTTTCAAATTTTTACAGCATATTCTATTTATGTCGAGTGAACCTCGAAAAGTAAAAAAAAATCGTAACCCAGCGTTTTCACATTAATAATTCATCAGCAGGAAATTGAGTCAAAAGTCTGAATACTCCCATTGAGACATACTTTTAAAAATATTTTTGTTCGCTCACACCGAAGAGACATCTATTATGTACTTATGAATATGTTCATTTTTTGGACGCTCATTGCCAGTTCGACGCAGGGTACCATCAACGCGTGCGTAAAAAAACCATTTACCTACAAGCCAATAAATCCGCCATTTTTTAAATATTTCTTTCTGTTTTTTGTTGGACAGTTAGGTTTGACACATGCACCGACACAATTTTTTGGGGGATGGGGGGGTCTTTCGCTACTCTTTTTACCCTGAGACCATATGTCCTTAGTGTCACGATAATTAAGATGTGATTTTTTTTTTTTTTTTTTTTTTTTTAATTACTCGAAATTTCGCCTTTAGATCGTCATAACTTTTTTGTTTGGAGTTGTAATAGCACGAGATAACTTTTGTTGTATTCTGCGATGTATGTTTATTATAAATAAATCATAATTCGATGCAATTGGTTTTAAGAAAGTAACTCTTGAGCTTCCACTCTCAAAAATGTGTAAATGTTTGAAAAATTCCAACTCCTAAATTCCTTATAAAAAAAACTTCTTCTCTTTATTTTGACCACATAATGAATTATTTCTATGACATGTAGCATACCGTTGCGGAGAGTATAAACTAGAGAACTGTTTAAGACAAACGCAAGTTCAAAATAGCTTTTAGTTTTTTTTGTATAATGAATTTAGAAGTAGACATTTTCCATACATTTACGCATTTTTAAGACATTGGAAGCTCATGAGTCATTTTCTTGACTGATTGTATCAAATAATGCCTTATTTATAATAAACATAAATTGCAGAATACGACAAAAGTTATTTCGTTCTATGACAACCACAAACAAAAAGTTATGACCATTTAAAGGCGAAATTTCGGGTAAATAAAAAAAAACGAGAAAAATCATATCTTAATTACCGTGACACTTAGAACATAGGGTCTTAGGGTGAAAAAAGAAGTAAATTTCCCCCCCCCCCCTCCCGCCAATCACCCGAAAAAATGTGTCGGTCCATGTGCTAAACACCCTGTAGATGCGTCACTTTTTTCTTCTGTATACGTTCTGTAAATGTACCTACGAAAATCAACGATATCGCGTATTAAGCCTCAATGAAATTAACCTTAACTTTCCATCCTTAAAATTATCATGGGTATGGAATAAATGGTCCGACGCTATCAATATCATATAACATCGCGAAGCTTAATAAAAAAAAATGAATTCGACATAGAAAAAAAGAATCAACATCCCCAAAACTAATAGAAAATCACCAGAAAAAAAATAAATTAACTCAAAGTACTAAGGAAAAATTGTGGAATTGAATAATTTATGAATTATTGGGAAAAAACTGTGCCACTGTTCTGTGAGTCACAATTTTTATTCGCCAATGACAAATAAGTGACCATTTAGTGCCTGACGAATAAAAAATAAATAAAAAAATATCGTTGGACGGATTCGAGACGCATAAATATGCCCTGCACAGTACAGAAGATTAAAAAAAAATTATAGTAACGCAGCGCCGTTCCACAAGCGTCACGGGCGCCAGCGAATCACTTGAAGCAATATATTTTTATGCTCTTCCACAGTTGGATCCCCGCCGGTATCAAGGTCCTCGATTAGCATGCAATAATTCGAGAAAAGCACCGCGCGCCCCTTCGGATGTTCAGCGATATTCGACAGTGCCTAATTGACGAAGGGAAAATCTTGTCACTTCTCTCTTCACGAAGGATAAGTATCATTTCACTTCTTTTTTTTTTACTTTTATCGAAACTAGCTGCAGCTCTCGATCCCGCGTACAGTTGACGGCAAATTTCACCAGTCTCTCTGCAATGTCCAATGCGACAGCTCGAGACTTCCCACGCGACGTCGTCGTTGTGAAAACGATCACGTGCACCGCTTTGGTTCGAATGGCCCCACGCTGTTGATTTTTCATTCAATTACTAAACGTACTTTCCTCTCATGGTACAGTTTTAACTCGGCTATTTTCAATTCTTCAGAGACTACCGAAGACTCTCGTTCCTAGAACTATCGTATCGCATTTTGCACGAGGGCACAGGGCAACTGGGGAAAACCCGGGCTGATACAGACAACGAAATTGTTACTAAATCCAACTGACCATCTAGTATTGATTTTTAATTAAATTACTAAACGTACTTTTCTTTTATCCTAGTTTGAACTCTGCTTTTTCCAATTCTTCAGAGACTCCCGAATACTCTCGTCTCTAGAATATCGAATCGCATTTGCACGAGGGCACAGGGCAATTGGGGAAAACCCGTGCCGTTACAGGCACGGGTTACTAAATCTAGGGTTACTAAATGTTACTAAATTCGGGTTAAGCATCTAATATTGATTTTTCGTTCATTACTAAACGTACTTTCCTTTTATCCCAGTTTTAACTCTGCTATTGCCACACTGTAAAAAATTTCTGTGTAAAAATTAATACACAAGTGTAGGATGTTTTTATGCGGACGCCGTTTATAAAATTTCAGATAATATTTTGGAAATCCAAAGCAGGTTATTTAAAAAATAAAAGTGTAGCTCCGTAATATTAATATACTTGTGCGTTTGAAAAATAATGCACGTGTAAAAAATGTTCACATCCATGTATATTGAAATCAAGAACCATTTGCTTATATCAATATACGAGTGTATATTAAATTCGTTCGTGTATTAAGGGATAAGGCCACTGTAACGGCCCAAAAAAAAGGTTTTTTCACTAATTTTTTGCTCCCGAAATTGAAGGTATTTGAAAAAAAACTTTTAATGGTGTTATCGGGCATACATTAAACTTTATTATAAAATTTTTTTACAGTAAAAAAAAAACAAAATGGCGGTTCCACAGCTATCTTCCCGGGACATGTTTTGCTTCCAGGGCTCCGCGGCACGCAGCACCACTGGTGCACTTTTGAATCTAGAACAAAAAAAAAATAAAACCATTAATCTAGAGGGCTATAGCTAGAGAATGTCGATCGGATTTTAAAAAGTATCAATTTTTGTGGATTTGGCGTGCGTTTGAAAAAAAAAATTGATTTTTGACGAAAAAAACGGCAAGTTTTTTGTTAATAAAAAATCAATAAATAAATTTCTTGAAAATTCCGATCGACATTCTCAAGATAATGTAAATGTTCACATCTGGTTAAAATTTCAAGTAAAAAAAATGAAAATTGTTCGAGTTATGCTGCGTGCCATTTTGAAAAACCGTGTTTCGAGAAAAACGCGTTTAAAGTTTTGCGAATAGTTTGTTTGGGTTTGTTTGGGTTTGTTTGGGTCGCACAGGACCTTTTTTTTCTTATTCTAGAGGGTTTAAACTATTTTTTAAGCCAATAAAAAAAAATCGATTTTTCAAAAAATTTACAGTGGCCTTACCCCTTAAGTTCGTAAAATTCCATTCTTTTGTGCCTTAAATGTAGTGTAAATTGAATAAAATTTTCACATTGTTTCATGTGATTTTCATCAGCGTTTATGATTTTTTTTTCAATTCCAGTTTCGCACTTTTAAATAAATCTGTTGTGATCATGCATTGTACGTATCGTAAAATTCAGTTTCACATATGTTATATTTTTCAGGCTGCTGTAAATAAATTTCAAACTTGTTTTGTATTTTCGATGCTCTGTTTTTTATAGTTGATTTATTATACATCTGTAGTAATTTTCAATTGAAGACACGGGTTAATGCAATACATTTTCCACAAATGTACAAACTTGTCTTTGAAATTCCATGTTGCATCTATTAAATTCTATATCCACGTTAGAATTTTATGTTCCTGTTTTAAATTTACGGTACAAGTGTTTCAAATTTAATTTCATCTACTGAATTCGTAAAATTCAATTCCTTTGTATCTTAAATGTATTGTAAATTTCATATCATTTTTTACAGTGCAATTCTCCAGAGACTCCCGAATACTCTCGTCCCTAGAACTATCGTATCACATTTGCACGAGGGCACAGGGCAACTGGGGAAAACCCGTGCTGATACAGGCGACTACATTGTAACTAAGTTCCAGTTGACCATCTAGAAGGTACAAAAGTGCCTTCTAGTCGACGTGCACGTCAGTACCATGCGGTCACCCATCCAAGTGTTGGCCCAGAACAACAGCGCTTGACATGGGTAATTGCCACAGCCGTCCACTGTTCGCGCATTTACTACTGTCGATCAATTAAGGGGAAGATACATTTGGACGAGGAAAAAATTAGCTGATTATCATGATTTTTTTTAACGCAAAGATTTCTTCATCATTCTTGAGACTTAGGGTATGTTTCGTCACTACTTTTCCCTGTTGCATGGTATTTTTTTGTTTATCGATCTTGAAAAATGGCGGAGGTATGGCACGGTCTTCTAATCTGCATTTTCAAAACCGGCGTGACGTGTAGGAAAAAAGTAATCGACCGATTCTGATGAAATTTGGTATAAATCTTTCTAACCTTATTGTATAAAACATGGCCCTAAATGTTTTTAAAAATCAAAATAGTATTTTCTTATTGCAAAATGAAGCCATTTTTTCAGAAAATTCAATCTTTTTGTTTTAAAGTGTACCATTCAATTAATTTTCAACATTTCTCATTTTTGCTTGGTTCATATTCTGCGTAAGAGTGTGAATGAAAGAAAAATCCTCGTTGGTTTTTCTTTTCAGATTAAGGAGAGATGTACACCTAGATGGTCGAGATCGAGGATTTAGAAGCTATGAACATTCCGTCGAACGTAGAAGACCTACACTATGGGCCTGGTATCGATGATTCCATGTAAGTTGACAAATTTCATGATTTATTCATTCCCAAATTTTCAAACGCCTTTTTCTCAAAACCACGTTTTTCAAATCGGTACCCAAAATTTCTCGAAAACCAATGAACCGATTACCTTCAGGTTTTTTGTGGTTATTCTATACACCATTATCTAGTACTTGTCATAGGATTTTTTTTTCGGTTACTTAGTTTTTGTTTTATAGGCAAAATAATAACTGATTTTTGGCCCAAAAATCACTATTTATGTTCAAACGTCCGCCATTTTGAAATAAATCGATATTTTCAAAATCGGCTATGACAAGTACAAGATTATAGTACCTAATTTAATAATCTTTTTGGTTTTTTTTCAGATGATTTTTGAAGAAACGCCAGTGGGTATAAGAAATCTGTATACGCAGATTTTTTTACGACGCTCCAAGGATCATATAATGTATACTTGTATATTTTGTATATTTTTGTAACTTGTATATTTTTGATATTTATAAATAAAGAAAATTAAACATATTTTTGAATGTATATACTTTTAGATAATTAAAACCCGAATCCGAAATTTCACATAGTTTTCCTTGAAAAAATTCACAAAAATGACGTTTTTTCCGGCTCCTAGGTGTATATCTCCCCTTAATCCCTTTTACCCTTAAACCCCATACTTTCGCCATTTTTAAAGATTAATAAAAATGACTTCGTAATAGCCAAAAGTAGTAAAGTAGTCGTTGAAACTCATATATGTGACAAAGCATTGAAAACTAGTAGACAGGTTTTTTTAACTGCGAAAAAATGGTTTTAAGGGGGAAAACGACCTCTCAAGAAATACGTGTCAGCGGGTGGTTTTGCAGTTTCACCCACAAACAGTCCACCGATCTGAATAAAACAAAAACCAAAATTCCTCTAACATAAAGCGACGAAAAATCCACTATAGAGTAATTGAAAAAAAAATTAAATTAAGGGAAGACGCGTCTTTCTTTGAAGGTTCGTTTCCCCCGTTGAAACCATTTTTCCGCAGATAAAAAAAAATACGTATCTAATAGATTTTAATGCTTTATCGCATGTATGAGTTGCAACAAAATCGACGGCGGCCATTAAAGTGCTGTTCCATGTAAATGTCAAAAATTGTGAAGAAATCTTTCCATTAAAAAAGAATCATGAAAATCTGCCTCTTTTCCCCTCGCCTAATGGTATCTCCCCTCTTAATATTATATGTTTTATAGTGTACTTATAAAACATATTTTATAAATAAATATATTTTATACACTTATAATAAATATCTAAAATAAATTTATAGATTCATTACCAATTAAGAAATTGGTAAATAAATTTATTCATTCATTTTGGTTAAAATAAACTTCTGCTTTTTTCTCGAATAAAAAAAAAGAGCACTTCGCATGTTCTGCATGAAAAATGTAGAACGACTATGAATCGCGTTCAAATAATTTGTTCTCATGAGCTCAAACTAGTCAATTCTGCACACAATGTGATAAAATAAAAAGAAGAAAAATATTGTGCAATTGAATGTTAGAATGTGTGCGGCAATTAAGCATATTCTTGCTGAATCTTTTCTACAAGGTACGAGAGGCTGAGCAATGTGAAATTGACAAATGGTTCGTACTTGGTCGTCGAGTAATGTCTCGAGGATCGGCAAAATATCGAGCTCGGATGATTTTTCTTTGCCCAATGTCGGTTCACACAAAATAGCCATACAAGAGAGTGCTCCGGCCACAACTTTCTCCTCGTCGTTATTTCGGAGCACGGCGAGAAGCTTCTCCATCCCGTTTATCTCTAACGCGCGCATTTTGACCTTTTCGTTCAGCAGCATCAGAGATTCCAGACATTCTAGATATACGACCTTGCGTATATAATGGTCGATTGCCGCTCCGTTAATTGCCGTTGGAATTTTGCATTAAGTACAAATAAAACATGTACAAATGTGTGCACGTGAAAGATGAGAGAAATAAATGCTTTTCTTTGATAGTTCGTTGCGGAGAAGTGGGTCGGAAAATAACAAATCCTCAATATCGTACCAATATGGCGCTCTCTTGTTCCTCGACGATACGATCGAAAATTATTTCCATAAATCCCAACAGGCACAATTGCTCAGCCGCTTTATTCGGGGAGATATTATTATTGTTGTTTTATTTTTAATATATATTTCGGGATATCGTGGTGTCGAAAGTACCGATGCATTGACGTGGAATTTGTATGCGTTTAAGGGAGGACTGTGATGGGCCGAAAAAAGGTCGTTTTTCCGATCTTTTTTTATCTGCCACATTATTTTTTTGTGATTTGGAAAAAAATGTATAGTATTGAGACCTTAGGTCACTCTAGAGGCCGAAAAAATAGGCTTTTTGGAGGTTTTTTCAGAAAAACTACAAAACAATTCAAGATTACAAAAAAGGGTGTTTATCGTACATACAGAGATGGACATACTCGAATACTTTTAGTATTCGAGTAGGAAAATAAAACCGAATACATGTCAGATGGGTATTCATTTTTTTTCAATAATGAATCCATCTCGATTCAGTATTCGTTCCGAAAATGAATAATGAATCCTACTGGATTCAGAATTCATTTCAAAATGAATACTGAATCCAGTTGGATTCAGTATTCATTCTAAAGTGAATAATGAATCCAACTTAATTCAGAATTAATTTCAACGTAAGCAGAGATGGGCATACTCGAATACTTTTAGTATTCGAGTAGGAAAATAATACCGAATACATGTCAGATGGATATTCATTTTTTCGATAATGAATCCACGTTGACTCAGTATTCGTTCTGAGAATAAATAATGATTCCAGTTGGATTCAGTATTCAATCGAAAAGAAATAATGAATCCAACTGAATTCAGTATTAATTTCAACACAAGTAATTAATCCAATTCGATGCAGTATTCATTCCGTATTCGGATATTATCAAATTGAATAATCTGGAAAAATTGACAGAAAACATGTCTATCCTATTGAAACATTATCGTCCGATTACATTATATTTACCCAAGTGAAATCGCGCTCTCAGTATCTAGTAACTGAAGAAATGGGGGTAGAAATGGGACATTACATTTGTCCCATTTCCATTGTCCATTTTTCCAGATTATTCAATATGATGATATCCGAATACGGAATAAATACTGAATCAAGTTGGATTTATTACTTATGTTTGAATAAATATTAAATTCAGTTGGATTCATTATTCATTTTGAAATGAATACTAAATCCAGTAGGATTCATTATTCATTTTGAAATGAATACTGAATCCAGTAGGATTCATAATTCATTTTGAAATGAAAACTGAATCCAGTAGGATTGATTATTCATTTTCGGAAGGAATACTGAATTGAGTTGAATTCATTATTCATTTTCGGAATGAATACTGAATCCAGTGTGATTCTTTATTCATTTTCGGAACGAATGTTGAATAAGTTGCGTTATTATCCATGAATTTAAAAAAATCGAATATGCCCACCCCTGCATACATATCAGTAACTGTATACAATAATTTTTTTGAAGCGATTAATTTCAAAGTGGCGGCTGTGCTGCGTTTATTTCAAAACTGCATTTTTTAGTTGGCCGGAAACATAACTCAGACAATTTTCAACCGATTCACTTGAAATGTTGAATATATCTTAAAAAGTACATTGTCTATCGAAGTAAGTAGGATTTTTTTATATTGCATAGTTCATTTGCTATTAACGACTTTTTAGGTAAATTTTTGGAAAGTGAAAAATTTGCCTATAAAATCGTCAGATAATTGTTAATAACAAATGAACTATGCAATATAAAAAAATCCTACATACTTCCATAGACAATGTATTTTTCAAGATATATTCAATATTTCAAGTGAATCGGTTGAAAATTGTCTGGGTTATGTTTCCGGCAAACTTAAAAAATGCAATTTTCAGATAAACGCTGCACAGCCGCCATTTTGAAATGAATCGCTTCAAAAAAATTATTGTATACAGTCACTGATATGTATGATGAACACCCTTTTTGTAATCTCGATTTATTTTGTAGTTTTTCTGAAGAAAAAAATCCCCAAAAAGCCTATTTTTTTGGCCTCTGGAGTGGCCTGACCCCTTAAGCGAACATTGAACTTAGGTCGTGTAAATTTTTATTTACAAAAAAAAAGAAAACTTACTACGTTATTGCGGTATAGAAGACACTCTGTTTAAAAATGTGGTCCAAGGACTGAATCAATAACTTGGCAATGGTCGGTCGGAAAAATATAAAATTGAATAAAAAAAGTTTTATCAAGTATATAAATGTAGTTCTCGTTGAACATAGCCATTTTTTTCGAAAAAAATACAAGATGGCGGATGTTAAAAAAAAGTGTATTTTTGCAAAATGTTTACTTATATTTGGGGGCTTGAAAAATACCGAATTAAAAAAAACGGTTACGTACCATGATGGCTACTGCTACTATGACCATTTTCGGTTTTTTACATCGAAAATCGGACAATTGTAGCTAGAGTTATGATTCCGGCCAGATCGAGCTAAGTCGTCTGAAATTGAGTCAATCTTCAATATTTTAACTTGATCGTTTTTCCCATTTTCCTTAAATATGTATACTTGGAGAAAATGCAAAAAAATCATTTTTTCGACCCGTCACAGTGATGGTGCGCCTTAAAAAGTAGCAAATAGGAGAACCAATGTTTTTATATTGTCGCCATAGTGAGCAATATTTATCGTGTTGAATATCAATAAAATAATAATAATAATTCACTTGTATAGCAAATAAAACATTCCTTGTCACTTATTCAGGGGCCGTTTTTTTATGAACGAAGCTAATCGCACAATACGTTGGATTTGCAAAAATTTCAACGATTTTTCAAATCTTCAAGCGGTGACTAAAAAATCTGAATAAATTTGCAGGAATGCCAAGTATTTGAAAAAAAAAAATTTAAGAGAATAAAAAAAATGTAATCCAACGTTCGGTTAAATTGCCACGTAATTCTCGGTACATCGACCAGAGGCCAGAGTTGGAGAGATAAAATAAAAGTAACTGAACCGAGAGGGTGTCGAGCGAGAACTTCAAGGACTTGGGCCATTTTCGCACGAATTACAGGCAATGGATCGGCGATTCCCGCGGAGAGGTTATTAAGGATCTTGAGATTTTGCAATATGGCTTCACTGCCAGCGGCTCTGCAGCACATCGTTCCGTATACAATGGCCACTTTTTCTCGTAAAAACGGATCCTCGGATACCAACAGTTCAGCCAATCTAGAACGCCAAAGGGCCTTAATTGCTTCATCGTTTAACGGAGAAGACACGTAAGGAGCCACTTACCTCTCGGGTATTTCCAGCTCTATGGCTCCATTTATTTCCTCCGGATTGACCAAAACATCGGCTATGCTGGCTACGATTTGTCTCGTTGTATTGCGATCATCGCTGATGCTCAAGTCTCGTACCTTATCCGATAATTAGTGTTTCTTTATCATGTCATCACATTATTGTCTTACAATATGTATGAGTATACACACTATATATATATTTATAATGTATCAGTTTTTGTTTATTATGGTCTCACGTTATCTGATAACGCACGTAATATCTAATATATAATATTTGATAGATATCTAATGTATAATTCCGTATTAATATCAACATTGTTACGAATAGTAATTAAAAAATAGCGTTGTAGTTTGCTTTGTCGAAAAACAACAAAAATATTTTTTTCCTATCGTCTTTTTTGGCACATTTAGGCTACAGAAATCGCTGAAACATCTTTGAAAATATTTATTAAAAATTGCTTAACAAAATCTGCAAGAAAAAAGATTGTAAATAATTATAAAAATAAATAAATTTGAAAATCAAGAATTTTTGTTGCATTTTAACGATGCAAACTTCAACGCCATGTAAAAAAAAACAGTTCAAAGAACGAAGTTTGTTTTTATTTGCATGCAATTTTTTGTCAAATCGTTTGTTCTCGAATAAGAAATAATATGTTTACCACTGTCTCAAGGATTTTATTTATAACTTTGCAAACAAGCTAACAAGAAATCTAAATGATTTCTTCACTACTATACATTGATGAAAAGAAATCTTTAGTAATGGATATACTGAAATAATGACTGAACAACGGTTTTTAAATAGTATCTCCTCTGCGTAAAGTTGAAACTCCAAAAAGGCGATTTTTTTGTTGCAAAGTTTTATAGCATAGGGTCTTAACTTCAATCTGCAAAAAAAGTTTTTGTGAAAGGTCTGATTTGTGAGGGGATTAATTTGTGAAAGGTCAGATCGCCCACAGCGCTACGGCGAACGGCCCTGCTGCGATTTACCTTTTTTTCTTTAGCGTTTTTTTTTTCGAAACTATTCTATGAAACGGTGTAAGTCGTATCTCAAAATTTATTCGCCCGCTTTATTTTAAATTCGGACAGACCATAATTTATAACATTTTTTATCGTGCGACCGGATGATTTTTTTTCATATGTTTATTCATTTGATAATCAAAATGATTAAACTTATTTTTCGGTAAAAAAACAAAGTTTTCAATCGCCAGCTTTCCACTTTCGTAATTTTCAAAATTTCGAAAAAGTATCCGGTCATACGGAAGTTCTATTATTTTCCTAAAATTACATTTATTGATTTCTCATTTCAGATTATTCCACTAGTTGCATCAATTGGCACTTTATGCAAACAATAATAATCTCATTGTTTATCAATATTGTCCAATATAAAAAATCTCAAGCTCGCCAAGACTATGTATTAATTCTGTTTAAAATCCCAACCTCGTCATCCCAATACTGTAATCAGAAGAAAAAGAATTCAAAATCGACCGGTTTTTGGACAATTATTTTTTCGTGAAAATATCAATCAACACGGCAAAATGACAGCAACTACTTTTTGCCGCCCTCGTGAAAAGTCCAATTTCCCGATACCAAAGCTGTGTACGCGAGCATCTTCGTAAAAAGCACGAAAAAAAGGCGAAAACGTCGTTTTTTTTAGTGGCCTAATAACCAGCGTAGGCAGAGCCAATTTTCCGTAAGCCAGTCGAGCACGTGTCAGGTCGACGTGAGGGGCGAAACATCGCGGTTGGTAGATCGAATTTAATCTCGGGATGATCCCTCCTCGTGTTCGAGTTCGCGAGGCCCAAGCGTTGAGAAATTTATCGCCATCGTCGCACATCACTGACGTCGATTGCCAAGAAATTGTTTATCCCCGCATATATCTATACAAAGACATATGCTCCATTCGATTTAACCTCTCTCGTACTAAATAATAATAATAGCATCCGAAAGGGCAAACGGAAACGGCGAAGCGAGTCGAAAAAAAAAGCAAAACGTCATAGCGAGATCAATTTTTTTACATCGAAATATATCGATACGCGTGCCGCACTCTTGGTTTTCATAGATTTTGTTCAAATTTTAACCAGACAGGGTTAATTCATTATGCATGTTTGAGAATTTCAGAACAGTCGACTACTTAGATTGGGAGATAACGCGTTTCAAAATTGCAACTTCTAACACTGCAGGGTCTGCATTGACCGAAAGTCAGGTCACATTCTTTGTCGTACCGGTTTATCGTAATTATAAATTTTGAAAAAAAAATTATGTTTAAATAGTAAACTGGTTAGGAAAAGGGTGAAAAAAGTTTGGATTGCCTTTACTACTCAGTTTTGCTAAAAACGTTCAGTAAAGACAAAATAATTCTGACTGAGAAATATTTGTCCCCTATAATAAGAAGACATATGGCAACACCGCAGAACAGTATTGTTCAATATTTCGAGAAAAAAAAAATTATCGTTTTCCTAAAGTGAAAACCTTTTATCTAAAAAAAAATCTTTGCCTTAAAAATATTAATTTTTTATATTGTTTATGTTATCTTCATTAACAAATAAAAGTGTTGGTTAATTCATAACTAATGGAAAACTTGGTTCGATTAAAAATTACTTCCAAAAAAAAAATTTGTGTTGCAGTATTATTATAAATATGGGATGTTGAGGAATCGGCTTCGATTCGGCCAGTGAAATTTCCAAGGTCGTGGTGGAAAGAAAAAAGGGAGTTTTTTCGTTACGTTTCGATCCTTGGTTCGGATCCTCTTCAGAAACTTTATTTGTTCTACAAATTTCGTGATGCAAATTATATTAATAGAGTTTACAGATTTTGCATAGTTGTACTTTGTGTTATGAATAAGTTATTAAATGTGTTTTAATGATTTGTGTAAATTTTGTGTTAGTTTTTTCTCTCCTAACTTTTCAATCACGGCTATATTGTATGAGTGATTATTTGTAAAATGTTAATTTATTCTTTTTGTTGAGTGACAAGGGTGGTGTGTGAGAGTGTGATGTTATAAGAATTATTTTAAATATGCCGCGCAAACTTACGTCCTTTGATACGTGAAACGATGCGGTGCTGCCATATGTCTTCTTATTATAGGGGACAAATATTTTTTACGGAAAATTATTCTGTCTAAATTTAAATACAGACCCTGCAGTGTTAAAAGTTGCAATTTTAAAACCCATTATCTCCCAATCTAAGTAGTCGATTGTTTTGAAATTTCAAACATGCATAATGATATGATCAATGTCTGGTTAAAATTTGAACAAAATCTCCTGCGTACTAAATAATATTAATAAGAATACAAACTCTCGCGTACTAAATAATAATAATACGTGCAATCTGAGAAAGTGCATTGCCCGAAGAAATAAAATCTTTACACAAGTCAGTAAACAAAAACAAAATCTCGGTGCTGGCGAAATTCGTATAATTTTTTGTCAATTGATTACTGATGAGACCTATGCCAGCCTATATTTCAAGTTACTACACAGGAATTTCAAATTAATTAAAATTTTATAGTGGGTGTCGTTAGCAATTCATTTAAGAATTTTTTATTTTTTTTCATTATTTTCCTATTATAAATTAATTCAGTGATACGTCGACGGTAGCAAAGCGAAAACGAACTTGTTCAAACTACCGTAATATATTTAGGGTAGGTTTGCAGATTTCGTGAAAAGTGATTTTTTTCCATTTTATGATAGAAATAATGGATCAAAATTAATTCGCAGCAAATCTTGGCACCTTCAGTGAAGAGCAAGAAAGACGCTTCCACCGAGACACAAAAGTCATGGACGATAAGTATCAAAGAAGATGGGTTACACGCACACGATGGCCTGATTACGTTTGAAGTTTAAAACGCGACTGCCCCGACAAGTCTCGCTCAAGAAAATCACGAAATAGAAGCTTACTCAATGTAAATATATTTAACAAAACTTTATTTTCTCAATACAATTCGATTGTATAAAAAAAAAGTTGTATATTTCCCAGTTCTTACTTCGAATATCAATATTAAGGGGCTGCATCTAGCGAGAGACCCGAAAGAAATGACCAAATTCCGATTTTTTCTGGCAAACGGTTGGTGAAAAAGAAACGCATTTTTATGTACCTACAAATCACCAAGAAATACAGAAAAACAGCAAAATCATGGCCGTCGGCAGATGACACAGTCTTCAAAGTCGATGGACATAATATCTCGAGAACCACTGGATGGTTTATTGCCAAATTTAGAGAAGATACGATGAGAAACATTCAAAAGTCGTTGACGATCTCACTTTTCAAAAATCGATCGTCATTTTTTTTAAGTTACGTAAAAATCACGACTTTTTTCATAGATTTTGTATGCTTGAGTTTCAATTCGTCGGCGCGTTGTTAAAAAAAATTGTTTGAAAAATCAACGATCGTCAACGACTCGTATTTTTGTTACCTTGAATAACCCATTTGGTTTTTCGATTTCAGATAAACCGTTCGAGCTGGAGAGTGTCCACCGTCAAACGTCGCGAAAAGAACGTCACCATCTGCCGGCGGCCATGTTTTAGTTGTTTATCTTTATTGTTTGCTGATTTTTGTTTCAAGGCTCTCAATTCATATAGCTTTGTGTTTACAAAAATGGGCTCCTTTTTCACCAACCGTTTCCCGAAAAAGAAATTCGGAATTTGAATTTAAACATTGCTGAATATGTCTGCATAATTAAAATTCGGAAAATATGAAATTGAACTATTGTAACAAAATTATTAAAAACCTTCAATTTTGGGCCTGTGATGATTTTATTTCAAATTCGTCCGGGTCAAAATGACCCAGTGTGTCATGAAAGGGCTGAGTGTTAAAATAGAATCAGTATAGAGATAAGGTTACAAAAAAAAAACAGTTTCGCCGCGTCAAATCAGCTGTTGAGCTGTGTTATCGTAATAAACAAAAGAAAATTAATAACGATCATGGAAAAAATGAAGAAAAAAAGGAGGAAGGAAAAGAAGAAGAAGAAGAGGGCACGGTCTTACATACAGGTCTGGAAACGACCGTGGTGGGGGTAGGCACCGTTAACGAACCCACGTTTGTTTCCAATTTTCGCCACTACGTGGCATTGCTATCGGCGTGTACGTGTGCGACAAGGACAGAACAGCTTCCGTCCGTTTCTCTCACTCTTCTCGATGATCCGAAATGCACATTACCTTTTTCGTGGGGGCGAAGGGGCAATAGAGGTAGATGAGAAAGAATTGTGGAATAAGGACGGGGGATTGTGGAAGAGAATAGAAGTGGGGCTTGTAAGAAGAGGAAGATCCTGTATGGCTGGAAGAAGACCAATATAAAAATTTAAAAAATAAATAAAAATACTTACCTTTTTCGAGTGAAATGGATTTTTATTCGAATTTTATTCCGAGTTTCTTTTGATGACGAAAGTAAAAAAAATACGCAACACATGAAATGTTGAATATACAAATACCTTTATTGGTTCGTCAGTTTAGAAAGCCCTGAAACAACGGTCCACCGTCGCCAGCTTTATGAATATTTTTCAAACTACAAATGCTCGTTGACGCAAACAGAGGTTATCGAGAACGCTGTCATAAAAAATGGAGTAATAAATGACACGGGGCACGGTCTAAGACAAGGCAAGGGGCGAAGGGAGAGATCACAGAAGACCGTGAGTGGGAGGTACTCGCCGATAGTAGCGACGGCGGTGGCGGCGAGCGGAATGAAAAGTGAAGCTCGTAACGGTGCCTCGCGACTCCATTGAAATCTGGCTTCGTTTCCAGACCTGTATGTAAGACCGTGGAAGAGGGTCCGAAATAAAAATGCGAAACGCCAACTTCCGCATTTGGCTGTATCCGACCACGTTAGTTACAAAGTTCACGTTTATTCACAAACAGTCGCACGGGAAGATCTCCGATAATTCGTACAGTCGTTATAAACAGGCTACACGCGTGTGTAAAATTGCATTGCACCATCGCTACTGTGCGTCTCATTTCCCGCGTCTACGTGGATCATCGTCGCGTGCATCGTGTCACCTTATAACTAACACGCATTTTAAGGAAGAGAAAAGTATCGAAAACCATCGAGGCTGACGTGACACGAGTGAGATTGAGTGGAGAATCTCGGAGACGATCGCGCGACCACATCGGCATTATACAATGAAGAAAACGAAAAAAAAAAATTACAAATACATACGCCTAATTACTTGTTAATAATAGCTGGCATTTTGCTGGAATTTGGCGTCCTTAGCCCCTCGCGCCGGCTTTGGCGTGCCTCTGTAACGAAATTAAATGAAAGTCTCGTTGAGACGCGTTGTTTTTCTTGGTTCTTTTTTTTTTAAGGTTTTTGGGATAATTTAAGAGAAGAAAGGGGGAGATTAAAAATGGATGAAAAAATTACCGCCAGGCGTTCCTTCTGCTTGCGACCGACGATTTTGCAACGCGGACGCGCGTCAATGCCATTGTTGAATTGGCAAACGCAGTCCTCCTCGAGTTCCGTATTAACGAGACCCTCGACGATCCTCCTCGCGGCCACCTGGGCGAACTGCTTCTTCTGGTTGGGCTTCGCGTCGTGGAAATGATCGACCGCGAACGCCGCACCGCCGGACTGCCGACGCGAGCGAGGGAAACAAAGACGGTCAATTTTCGCGAAGGCGGAATCGAAAGTCCGACAGGGGGTTTTTTTTTAAGGGGTTAGGCCAACCTAGAGGCCGAAAAATAGGCTTTTTGGGGATTTTTTTTTCTCAGAAAAACTACAAAATAAATCGAGATTACAAAAAAGAGTGTTTATCATACATATACTGATATTGTATACAGTATACATTACTGTATGCAATAATTTTTTTGAAGCTATTAAGGGGTAAGGCCACTGTAAATTTTTTGAAAAATCGATTTTTTTTATTGGCTTAAAAAATAGTTTAAACCCTCTAGAATAAGAAAAAAAAGGTCCTGTGCGAAAAAAAATTTGTTGTCCTTAGGAAATGAAGGTCGCCGCCAAGCGTGTCAAAACCCAAACAAACTTTAAACGCGTTTTTCTCGAAACATGGTTTTTCAAAATGGCACGCAGCATAACTCGAACAATTTTCATTTTTTTTACTTGAAATTTTAACCAGATGTGAACATTTACATTATCTTGAGAATGTCGATCGGAATTTTCAAGAACTTTATTTATTGATTTTTTATTAACAAAAAACTTGCCGTTTTTTTCGTCAAAAATCAATTTTTTTTTTCAAACGCACGCCAAATCCACAAAAATTGATACTTTTTAAAATCCGATCGACATTCTCTAGCTATAGCCCTCTAGATTAATGGTTTTTTTTTTTGTTCTAGATTCAAAAGTGCACCAGTGGTGCTACGTGCCGCGGAGCCCTGGAAACAAAACATGTCCCGGGAAGATAGCTGTGGAACCGCCATTTTGTTTTTTTTTTACTGTAAAAAAATTTTATAATAAAGTTTAATGTATGCCCGATAACACCATTAAAAGTTTTTTTTCAAATACCTTCAATTTCGGGAGCAAAAAATTAGTGAAAAAACCTTTTTTTTTGGGCCGTTACAGTGGCCTTACCCCTTAAGGAGAGATGTACACCTAGATGGTCGAGGTCGAGGATTTAGGAGCTATGAACATTCCGTCGACCATAGAAGACCTACACTATGGGCCTGGTATCGATGATTCCATGTAAGTTGACAAATTTCATGATTTATTCATTCCCAAAATTTCAAACGCGTTTTTCTCAAAAGCACGTTTTTCAAATCGGTACCCAAAATTTCTCGCAAACCAATGAACCGATTGCCTTGACGTTTTTTGTGATTATTCTATACACCATTATCTAATACTTGTCACAGGATTTTTTTCTTCCGTCAATTATTTTTTGTTTTATAGGCAGAATAATAACTAATTTTTGGCCCAAAAATCACTATTTATGTTCAAACGTTCGCCATTTCGTCATAAATCGATATTTTCAAAATCGGCTATGACAAGTACTAGATTATAGTATCTAATTTAATAATCTTTTTGGTTTTTTTTTTTTCAGATGATTTTTGAAGAAACGCCGGTGGGTACCGTATACGCAGATTTTTTTACGACGCTCCAAGGATCATACAATATCCTTGTATATATTTGATATTTTTAAATAAAGAAAATTAAACATATTTTTGAATGTATATACTTTTAGATAATTAAAACCCCAATCCGAAATTTCAAATAGTTTTCCTTAAAAAAATTCATGAATATGACCTTTTTCCGGCTCCTAGGTGTATATCTCCCCTTAATTTCAAAATAGCGGCAGTGCAGCGTTTATCTCAAAACTGAATTTTTTAGGTTGGCCGGAAACATAACTGAGACAATTTTCAACCGATTCACTTGAAATGTTGTATATATCTTGAAAAATATATTGTCTATGGAATTACGTAGGATTTTTTTTATATTGTATACTTCATTTGTTATTGACGATTTTTTAGGCAAATTTTTGGAAAGTGGAAAATGTGCCTGAAAAATCGTCAGATAATTGTTAATAACAAATTAAGTATGCAATATAAAAAAAATCCTACGTACTTCCATAGACAATGCATTTTTCAAGATATATTCAACATTTCAAGTCAATCGGTTGAAAATTGTCTGAGTTATGTTTCCGGCCAACTTAAAAAATGCAGTTTGGAGATAAACGCTGCACGGCCGCCATTTTGAAATTAATAACTTAAAAAAAAATATTGTATAACGTCACTGATGTGTATGATAAATACCCTTCTTGTAATCGCGATTTATTTTGTAGTTTTTCTGAAAAAAGAATCCCCATAAAGCCTATTTTTCGGCCTCTAGAGTGGCCTAAGGCCTTAAGTTTGGAGAACTCGGATTAAGAGGTTACACGTAAACGTCTGAAATTTAGCAATTTTTCGCAATTTTTTTCGGTCGAAGGACAAGTAAAAGCATAATAATATTGAAGGATGTTATTAGTCGTATCTCCAAGGAAATAAAAACAAATTATATTAACAAATTTTGCAAAATGGTGACATTTTGGCGGAATCGTGGCAAAACTGATGGAAATTTTAATGTGGGAAAAAAATTCTATTAATTGACATGCGTATAGCTAGAGAAATGCGTAGAGGACTTTGAAAATATTAATTTTTGTGTAATTAGCAAACATTTAAAGTCAAAAGTCAATTTTTAACAGAAAAAAGAACAATCATGCGTTAATAAATAATATTATAATTGACTGATGAAAAATCGCGTAGGTATTTCTCTTCGCAATGCTATTTTAAAGATGTGGTCAAAATTTGGAGTGAATGGAATGAAAATTATTGGCGTTATGCTGCGTGCCGTTTTGTACAGGTACCAAATTTTTGTCCCCTTATTCTAGATGGTTCAAAGCATCCCTTAAGCCAATGAAAAAATCAATTTTTGGACAATTCCACAGTGGTGTTACCCCTTAATATCGCAATATGACATTTGAGGTTTTCCTTATTGCAGCTGACAGGAGCGTGAGAAATTCATCTGTGGGACGTACAATCTCAGGTAAAAGTAGCCGAAATTTGGAATTGCAGATGTACGGCGTGACAATTGTAAGGTGGGCATGTTTTTTTTTTGAGTGTCTGACATGGAGATTTCGCGACCGAGAAAAAATACATTTACTGGTTTTTCAAGTCTTAAAAAAAATATAGCGTATTTTTATGGTGAGTAATATTGAACAAAGAAAATTGAGCATTCAGGAAAAAGTCGTGATTCCATTTTGAATTTATCAGAATGTAGATAATACGGAAGTACCTTAAATGTCATATTGCGATATAAATACGGAAAACCTGAAATTTCATATCGTCATATATGTCAATAATGTTGATAATGTCATATGTCATTTGTTAAATGTCGATACTGTTGATAATGTTGATAATGTCGATAATGTCGATAATGTTGATAATGTCGATAATGTCGATAATGTTGTTAATGTCGATAATGTTGATAATGTCGATAATGTGGATAATGTCAATAATGTCGATAATGTCGATAAAGTCGATAATGTCGATAATGTCGATAATGTCGATAATGTTGATAATGTCGGTAATGTCAATAATGTTGATAATGTCGATAATGTTGATAATGTCGATAACGTTGATAATGTCGATAATGTTGATAATGTCGATAATGTTGATAATGTTGATAATGTCGATAATGTCGATAATGTTGATAATGTCGATAATGTTGTTAATGTCGATAATGTTGATAATGTCGATAATGTGGATAATGTCAATAATGTCGATAATGTCGATAAAGTCGATAATGTCGATAATGTCGATAATGTTGATAATGTCGGTAATGTCAATAATGTTGATAATGTCGATGATGTTGATAATGTTGATAATCTTGATTATGTCGATAATGTTGATAATGTCGATAATGTTGTTAATGTCAATAATGTCACGTCAAATATCAAATGTCAATAATGTTGATAATGCCATATGTCAAATGTCGATAATAATACGGAAAACCTCAAATGTCATATTGCGATATCAAGGGGCAACAACACTGTGGAATTTTCAAAAAATGGATTTTTTCATTGGCTTAAGGGATGCTGAGAAACATCTAAAATAAGGGGGAAAAAATTGGTAAATTCCGAATACGAAACACAACTTTTCTATAATGGAATTAAATTCCATTAATTCACTTGAAAATGCATCTTTGATAGTTTTTTTTTTCTCGATGACGGGATGCACAGTAAAAGTTTTTCAAGAGTGTTTTGTATGTGGAATTCAATTATCTTCATTCTGCTGTACTCAAAACTAAATTTTGATTTTTTGTCCAGAATGCTCGTTTTTTTCTGGCCAACACTGTCCGTCACAAAAGTGCACTATATTTTTTTCTTTTTTAAAGTGATCTTGTAAAACCATTAAAATCTATATTTTTCCCAGTCGCAAAATCTCGACACAAGACCCTACAAAAACGCATGGCCACCTAATAATTGTCAGTGTTCACATTCCACTTCCCTCAAAAGTACACGATAAATTCCACTTTCGTGAATTATTCCACATTTTCGGAGTAAGGCTTACAAGAACGGAGCCCATTGGGACAACGATCTCACAAAACTACAAGACTTCCAAGAGGAAGTCTCGGACGTCTCGAACCCCAAAAGAGAATTTGATCGACAAAAGCGCTCAAAAAAGTTTGGGTCCATTAATCATAGCGTGGGAGTGTAAAAAAGCGGATCGCAAAAGGACCGAACGACGACGTCAATTGACTTACGGCAACAGCGAAATTGGCGCAAACGTCGTTGTTCTGAAGAACGAGATTGTTCTTCATTTCGGTGTTTCCCTCGAGAGGCTTCTTCTTGCTGTCGCCGTAAGTATAAGCGCAGTGGGCGTCAAAGCCGATTACGTTCTTTTGCGGCTTGCCGGAAACGAGAATCTCATCCAGGTAGGCGATGTGATAATACGTCAGACCGAGATCCCGATACACTTTTTGACCCATGACGAGCCTTAGCTGTTGAAGCTGAAAATACCATTATCGTCTTCATACCAAACAAACATGGACTCACAATTATATATTTCTATGATAATTTGTACTTAATATTTACAAATTCAATCATGATTTTTTCATACTACGTTTACATAGGTGTCGAAGCATCGTTGAAGTGCAACGTAAACGCTTTCTTGTATTTCTCTATTTTCATCATGAACGAAGATATTCTTTGCAAATTTAAACTGTACAACTGGCCCCAAAAAAATTGAATTTTTAAAAAAAATTTGGTGAAAATATTGTTGAGAATGACAAAAAATGAGTGCTGACCAAATTTTAGCCCTTTGTATTAATATTTAGACGTCCCTCATCGCGATTTTCTATTTCCCAATCATTTAACATCGTAAAAGTTTTGTTTGCCGCGTCTGAGCTTTATAACTCGCCTACGGGTATACACACGGAAACGCCTAAAAATAATGGTTATAGAAAATTTAACGCTCTACAAAAAAGGTCCTTAACCTTCACACGATAAATTTACTCGTTCAAATTTTATACAACATTAAAGTTGAATCGATGATAAATTTCATGATTTTGTGAGATTTTTAGACTTTTGTGATCAAATTATTGATTTTGTTGTTATTTTTTCATGATTCATCTTGAAAAGATCCTTATTGAATTCTTATTAAATTATTCCCTAGATGTTTATTTATCATGCTACGGGAAATGAATTCGATTTAAGAATAGATTTTTGTACTAATGTATTTTTAAATAACAATAAATTTAAATCTATTAGGAATTTTAGAAACTATCTAAGCAATAATTTGAAAAGGATACAACACTCATGAAGATGAATCAGAAAAAAAAACCATAATTTCGTTGTAAAAGTCCAAAAATCTCACAAAATCATGAAATTTATCATAGATTCAACTTTGACGTTGAATAAAATTCGAACGAATGAATTTATCGTACGAAGGCTAGGGACTTTTTTTGTAGAGCGTTAAATTTCCTATAAAACGATGTTTTGGCATTTCCATGTGTTTACCTGTAGGCGAGTTATAGCGCTGAGAAGCGTCAAACAAAACTTTTACCATGTTAAATGAATGGGAAAGAATAAATCGCGATGAGGGATCTCTAAATATTGATATAAAGGGCTAAAATATGGTCAGCACTCATTTTTTTGTCATTGTCAACAAGATTTTCAACAAAAATTTCAATCGAAAAAAAAATCGGACCAGTCTACCATACATGTCTAATCAGTACACCGAACCAATTAACGTAACGCAGATGTACCAAACAAAAATGTGGGAGGTCCCAAAAGATTACGTTTCGTTGCATTCCAACCCTGTAACCTTGAACACATTGAGGTTGTCGGTTATAATAGCTGTTAACGTGTATTAGCTGTGCCCTCGGCTTCGCCCGCATTGAAATCCTATCAATGGCAAATCTGAATCAGCCGACAGCCAAAAACACGAATAAATCAAGTTCAAAATAACATTTCCCCGTATAGATATATAAACGAACGAGTCGGTCCTCTGTGTACATATACTCACGGAAAGCGGAAGTGGGCTCTTCTCACAGGGTGTAGCGAGAACGCCAATGACGACCTTGGACGCGCCGGGTCTGAAGGGATAATGAATGGCCTCCTCGTAAGCGTCGGTGAGCTGGAACGTGCCGAGCTCAACGTCGAGCCGTTGTTTCAGATACTTCACTCTCGTTTCTATATCACCGGCTTTAGCTTCCTGTAATTCAACAATGAAACAGCCCAAACGTGTGGGTTTTAAAAATGATCGATACGCAGTTGTACACGTGACGAAAGAACACAGGAAGGATAGGAAGCATAAGACTGAAAAGTCACTCTCCAGCGGGACTTATAGGCCAGGGAGCGCTGCGTCGCTGACGCGAGAGCGCTCGGTCACGAGCCACCTAGCGGCGGTTTCGCGAAACGCGACAAAAACCTCGGCTTCGCGAGTATCACGTTCGCGGCAAATTACCTCGAGTGTTATCAGTGGGTTTCGCGGGACGAATTTCATGTTGTTAATGTCGCCGTCGATGTTCATGCTGCCGCCAGTCGTGTAGTGCTGAGGCCACTTCATGTGATCGCCAAAGCCGATCACACCGACGTGCACGTCTCTACGGATCGTTGGAAAAATGGAAAATTAGCGATTTCGAGATGGGATGATTCGATGGATTTATCCGGGGAGCGGAATCGTGCTACTCACGTGATGCCGTTGTGTTTGAATTCGGATTTAATGTCGGTGATCAAAGGCTGAACGAGCTCTTTGAAGATCTTCTCGTTCTGGATTTCCTGCTCCACGACTATAAGCACGTCGGCCTGCTTTTGCGGTATTTTCACGCTGAAGGTATCGCCAACGGTAATCTCGTCGCTCTTGACTTTGCACTTTCCTGATTGAACGGACGCAACAAGATAACGAATAAGTAAGAACAGGCGCGAGTGCGAATCGTGCAAGTGTCGCTGACTTTCCGATAAATTGATGTGGACGATGTTTGGGTTTTCTTGCAGTTGATACGGTTGAAAAGAAATGCAAGTGTCTGTAATTTGGTGTCTTTGTGGGATGATGACTTATCGTATCAACGCGCTCATCTACATGTATAAAACAGTTCCGTGACTGACTGACTGGCTGAATGGTTGACTGACGTACAGTTGTTGCTGCTTCATAAATGTCCGGCCAAATTCCAACAAGATATAATTCGCTTCGCTTTGCTCACGTTATCAGTCGTGAAATCATGTGAACATTGAGAGCTCTGTTCTTTTTGCATTGTACGATCAGTAACAGTCAAGATGTCGAAACGCACGTCTTTATGTATACGTAAAGTGGTTATCAAGTTGCACAACGAAGGAAAAGTTTCACGTCAAATAGCTAAAATGCTGGCGATTGGAAAATCGACTGTTAACGATATAATAAATAAATTCAAGACTACAGGTGCTCTGGAAGATAAATACTGTCCTGGGAGAACTAGGAAAACAACTAATCGTGTCGATAAAGTGATCAAAAGAAAGGCTGTCGCAGACGTAAAGAAGAATGCTGCAATCATCGCACGTGAATTACGCGAACAAAATTTGGCTGACATTGGCCAAAGTACTGTTTCGCGTAGACTGACAGAAGTGGGACTTTTCGGACGTGTTGGAGTTAAAAAACCGCTCATCAGTAAAAAAAAATAAGGCCAGATTAGAATTCGCGGTAAAATACCAGAGCTGGACTGTTGAAGATTGGAAAAAAGTGCTGTTCTCAGACGAAACTAAAATTAATTTGTTTGGAAATGAAGGGAGAAGGTACGTTCGACGACCAAAAGGAACTAGAAATGATTCGCCATATCAAACACCAACTGTGAAACACGGTGGAGGTAACATCATGCTATGGGGTGCATTCGCTTGGAAAGGCGTCGATCCAATCTTTAAAATTGAAGGCACTATGAACTCTGCTATGTATAGAGATATATTAAAAGAAATGCTGCCTTATCCTCGTCAGAATATGCCACGAGGATAGACTTTTCAGCAGGATAATGATCCAAAACATCGATCACAGCTCCTTCAGCAGGTTTTTAGCAAGAAAAATATTCGAGTTTTAGAGTGGCTGAGTCAATCTCCGGATTTGGATCCCATAGAACATTTATGGCAAGAGGGAAAACTAAGAGTAGGAACTGAACATTATGCCAATAAAGCTGCTTTGTGGGGAAAAGTTCAAGAACAGTGAAAAAATATCTCTCAAGATCATCAAACTTATTGAATCGATGCCTCACCGATGTGCTGCCATGATAGCTTCGAAGAGCATGGCTACCAAGTATCGATGAAAATCTTACACTTATTACCGTTTTCAATTTTTTTTCTTGAGTTCCTTTATTTTTTCTTCGTATATAGTGCGTAATTTGTACTTGGTCGGATAGTTATGAAAACCGAAAATTGTTATTTTGGTTATAAATAATTATGAATAGTTATGTATAATTTTCAATAACAAGTTTCGATTGCATAATAAAAGAACTTTACGATGATATGTTTGTGTTTCCATTGCGCATCCTTCAAACGTTACTCCATCATAAAATGATCTTTGGCCGGACACTTTTACATGCAACTGTATAGACAACGGACAGCCTAGACCGCTGAAGATAGAAGCATGCAATACGGGTGATGTGTTCCTAAGAAAGTGTAGAGGTGCACTGAGAAAGGATTTTTCGGAAATCAACTTCTAAAGGGGTGAAATGGGGTGTAAAAGTTTGTATGGAAAATTGTATTGCTTGCGTGTATCAACGCGGGCGGAAGTTAGTATATCGTGTAGTTTCACAATACACATCAATCGCTGGACTACAATAGTTTCCAGTCAATGATTACTGGTAATTACCAACGAGGCCATTGACCATTGACACGATAGAGTTACACGAGCCAGGGGCGGAAAAGAGACACGATGACGTCTCCTCCCCCAACGATGTACCATTGTAATTCGAGGGATCGACTCACCACAAGCGCTAGGAATGGAAATGAAGACACGCTGGTTGAGACAAGCGGCCCAGTAAGCACCGGAAATGAGACAGGCCGCCTGCTGAGTACCGGCACTTGCCGCGTGATCGCACGCTTGGCGGTAATTCGTCGGATCAACGTATTTGAAGCAGCCACTGCGAACAACGACGAAAACGTACATCGTTCATTTCTTCTTCTCAACAATCACGTTGCAACAATATCCGTCGAATACATAAACAAATAAGACATTCGGTATGTGCCGATTTCTACAGTTTTTTTCGTTGTCTTTTTTACGGAAGATAATCGTACGTTTTCGCATGTGTATAGGAACGAGCAGCGAATACGAACCTCATTGGAGAATTGCCGCTAAAGTATTCAGTGCAAGTGGGATCGCGCTGATGAGACTTGTGATCCACAGCTGGTGCAGCGGGGCATCCCGCGTTCAATTTGTAAGCATTGCCAAACTCTGTCTCGTCTTCTGTTATCTATATTGGAAGCAGTAGGACTCGATTACGTGACAGGCGTTTGTGGATATGATCCGGATTGAAGGGGGCCAGTCTACTTTGAACGTTTCAAAAAATCCAAAGCAAGGAAAACTTGAAGAAATCGACGATGACGAGCAATCAGAAGGGATTTTGTGCGGTGCAGGAATTGCCGATTGTGTTTAGGTAAGACTTTTTTATAGTATAAACTTCAAACGCGTTTTTCTCGAATCAACGCTTTCAAAATCTAGCTCCATCGTATCTCTAAAACTAATGAACCGAGTCTCTTGAAATTTGAACCACATATTGTAAATATGATTCGCAACGAGATGACCCTCGATGGTATTAAAATTTTGATTTTTACTCTTTTTTTGCGAAAAACTGCGAAAAAACGCGTTTTTTTTTACTTTTTTCTTTTTTCATCTGCTATTTTTTTATTTTTTGATAAAACTTTATATCGGAGGGTCATTTTGTAGCTGGTGTCATACTGAATCTAATGGACTTTGATTTTTTTGTTTCAGACAAGCCGTTGCCGAGTTGTGATGGAGCTACCTAGCCCACCTATTTTTTAGGCGTTACGTTAAACTATAGTTTTTGTACTTAAAAATGAATAAAAATGAATTAAATTTTTTTTATGTACTTCAAGACTTTATTTATCAAGCCCAACAACTTTTATACTCATATATTTTATAAAATCCTTTTAAAAATCGCGAAAATAGCCTTTTTCGTGGCTCCAAAGTGGACTGGCTCCTTAAAAAACTTCACTATCATAGAAAATTCGAAGTGTAATTCAAAATAGTTATATAATACTTATTATTAGTACATCTCGTCGTATATATACACGACCACACAGATAATTCAAAAACTTTCGAGCACTCGATAATTGCCACATAATGTTAAAATGATATAATTAATTCAATTTGTTATTTTACGAAGATAATATATCTATACTATATAACGAGTTATATTATTCTAATCTAATTTTGCAATTATCCGGTCATCGAAAGTTTTGCAATTATCTGAAGTGTTCGGAAACTTTTGACCAGTAGTGTATATAGGGTATTCCAGCTCAACGCAAACAAGTGTTTCCCTCACCATCGTTGGTTATAGATTTTTATCTTGCAAGTAAAAAAAATCGAAAATATGGTTTCAGATGAAATTCAATTCGAGTGGGATATATATGCAGACCAAAAAGTATTCTTCTGACTTCCAAAGTGACGAACAATTTCCCTCAACATCGAGATTCCACCAAAAAAATTAATAAATATCTCGAGCACAAGTTGAGCTTTGGTGAAAAATACACCAAATAGTTCTAAAACATATCTACGTTTTTTCAGAATTAAAACTACGGCCCGAGTGGATTTCTCAATTTTTACAGCCGCAAAATGGACAAAAGGTGGGGGTGGGGGGATTTAAACAAAAATAGGTGTTTTTTTACATCAGGAAAGAGGTATTCCACTATGGAAATCTATAATCAACAATGGTGAAATAGTTGTCTGAGTTCAGCTGGAATACATATATATATATATATACAGGGTGTCCCAGAACTCAACGTCAAGCCGAAACGGGGTGACAGGATTGATTGTAACCATCATGAGAAAAATCAGAAAAAAAATAAAGCAGGGCCTTTCAAAGTAGACAAATTTTGAAAATTTGAAATTCATATTTTAACAAATAGCCTTAATTCTAGGAAACTTGGGTTTCTTTGGGTTTGTTTCACAATAACCGAAAAATGGTTACAGTTTGACCAAATTTCTAGGTTTTTCTTAAATGCCCATAATTTTCAAACTGCATGGGATAGATTTTTTTTCGGATTTTTCTCATGATGGTTACAATCAATCCTGTCACCCGGTTTCGGCTTGACGTTGAGTTCTGGGACACCCTGTATATATATATATTAGATGTAGTAAAAAGAAATCCATTATTTTTGCCTTCAATTTCATGTAAAAATAATGGATTTCCTTTTACTACACCTAATATATATCCAGATCTATTTTATCTGGTCTGTACAATTAATAAATAAACGTCTAATTACAATAAAATAATCAACGTCGATCATTCTATGTGCATACCGAGTGAGGCATCAACTATCAACAGTAGAAATATCTTCTAGCCTATTAGACTTAGGAGAAAACTTTTCCTACAAAAGTTGCATAGTTCGGAGGGCATCCATCGAGTGTTGACTACGAGGTTCATCCAGTCGGAAGCACTTCGCATATATAAAGGTCACCTCCATTTTTTTAAAATGGGACCACTATTATTTTCACAATTTGATCATGGAACTAAAAATAAGTTCTCACACCAAATTTCAAGATGATCAATCAAGATTCAGCATAAAAAATTGAAAACACATAAATTTCGTAGTTCTTGGCCTAAAATCGATTAAAAGAACGGTACAAGCACTTACTGCTACGAAAGGTGCTCAAAGTGCTTGTAATCCGATTCGCATTGATTGTATTGTCTTATCAATCACGTCAGTCTGTATTAACGAACAGGCTCTAATTGAGGTTTCAATAGTTTAACACTAAGCAAATCCAGATAAGTACGGCTTTGTTTACATTGTTCGCAACTAAGAATGTTTCTTTCTTTCTCTTTTTTTTATAATTTTTTTATTCTTTTTTATTATTTTTTCATAGTAAATCTTGATCGATCAACTTAAAATTTGATGTGTCATGTTTTTTTTAGTCGTTTGATAGAATTCGGAAGAAAAAAAAGTGGTCCCGTTAAAAAAATGGAGGTGACCTTGAAATCTCGGAAGCGGCTTCACCTGGCTGAACCTCGCAGCCACCACTCGGTGAACTTGTTAGAACTGCGCAACTTTCGTAGGCAAAGTTATTTCCTAAGTCTGATAGGTTAGAAAATATTTCTACTGCGAATAGTTGTTGCCTCAACCAGTATATTAATACAGGGTGTCTTATTATAAATGGATAATCCGGCAACTGTCGATGGGGTAGATCATGTCATACTATATCCTCGAATTTCAGTTTGATAAAAGTCCCACGGTTTTCAAGATTTTGGGCTTTGTGTTATTTAAAAAAATAAATCATCTGCTTTTTGTTTTTCGCATACCATTTCTACAAATTAAATGAATCGATAATAAGTGAGCAACTTTTTTTGAGTAATCGGCAGGATATGCGTAGTATTTTTTTGATATCGCAGGATATCAAACTCAGATGTTCGAATTGGTTTGTATGAAAATTCTGCATAAGATCTTTTTTCATAAAGTTTCCTCAAGGTAATCCTATCGCCAGGCTTCAATCCATAGGATTTTCATTTTTTTGTTGAGCCTTACTAAATATATTGATAATCGTCTCTGTAAAATTTCAGGGTCGGTTATCGACATAATAACAGAGAAAAAAATAAAAATTTGCGTGTTTTTGTGAAGGAATTTCGAGACGACATACGAAAACCGAAATTCCGGTCGCTACAAAAATGTATATAATAGTGGGAATCCGTCAGATTCTTCAAAATAATCAGATTGACATAATTAACACTTGTGGAATCCAATGCTCTCAGAAAAAATTACGCTCAATGACCTAATTTTTATGTAATATCAAGTTTAATTTGAACTTCCGGTATTGGATTTATTATCACTTGCTACGATAAAGAGACGTGACAGCAAGGCAACAGCTGACTGTAGTCCTAACCTCATCTCACTCATTCGAATTTCCACACATATTTCATTTCTGACCGACATATTTCGCCGACTCAAATTTTCCACGCTTTTTGCCAGTCGTGGCCCGAATACAATGCTTTATATTTCCCGCACCTGACATTGTTTTGACAGATCGACGTTGAAAAGTATGAGGTTAAACTCGCCTGGTTGAATAAAAAGAGACGGAGATAGAACAAATGTTGCCAAATATCGAACCTAGAAATACTGCGCTAATCGTTGGAATAACTATTTTTTTCATTTTTCTAATAAAATGTGAACATTCATTAAACAGTTTACACATGGAAAATCTTAGTTACAAATTTTTTTTTGCATATGTTAAAAATATAAATTGTACAAATCTCAAGTGTGATCAGTGATACGACTAGTGTGAAGCGATAGGATTACCTTAAGGCCTTAGACCACTCCAGAGGCCGAAAAAATAGGCTTTTTGGGGATTTTTTTAAAGAAAATCTACAAAATAAATCGAGATTACAAAAAAGGGTGTTTATCATACATATCAGTGACTGTATACGATAATTTTTTTGAAACGATTAATTTCAAAATAGCGGCTGTGCAGCATTTATCTCAAAAATGCATTTTTTAGGTTGGCCGGAAACATAACTCGGACAATTTTCAACCGATTCACTTGAAATGTTGAATATATCTTGAAAAATAAATTGTCTATGAAAACACGTAGGATTTTTTGTCATATTGCATAGTTCATTTGTTATTAACAATTATCTGACGATTTTTTAGGCAAACTTTTGGAAAGTGAAAAATTTGCCTTAAAAATCGTCAGGTAATTGTTAATAACAAATGAACTATGCAATATTAAAAAAATCCTACGTACTTCCATAGACAATGTATTTCTCAAAATACGTTCAACATTTCAAGTGAATCGGTTGAAAATTATCTGAGTTATGTTTCCGGCCAACTTAAAAAATGCATTTTTCAGATAAGATAATCTCGATTTAATTAGTAGTTTTTCTGAAAAAAAATCCCTAAAAAGCTTATTTCTTCGGCCTCTAGAGTGGCCTAACCCCCTAAAATTTAAGACTGGAGAAGAGACTTTTCTAGATTTAAAAAAATAACCAAGAGCATTTTTTAAACCGGGTGAAAAAAGTTATCATTTCTATAAATGGCATACGAAAAACCAAAAGCAAATGATTTTTATTTCGAAAAACGTGGTACTTTTACTAAACTGAAATTCAAGCATACAATAGGACATGATCTGACCTATCGACAGTTGCAGGATTAACCATTCATAACAGGACACCCTGTATATATATATATATATATATATATATATATATATATTAGACTGATTCAAAAAAAAAAAATTTTTCTGGATTCTCGTGCTATTGTTGGGCACTGATAAAACAAAATTTCTCTAAAAAGATGGGCACGGTCACTCAATTTTTAGAGGTGGCTATCTAGACTTTTTTGTATTTGAATTTTTTTTAACGAACGTATTGCATTTAAACATAGTCATGGCTTCGGATTACGGATAAAAATCGGAAAAGTTTTGAGTTTGTTCTTTTACAAGCATAACAGAGAAAAACTGACCATACGTCGAAGTGCACACGAAACGATGAAAGAAATTTTCGAACAATGGAAATGTGCTGAAATTCCAACGCGTCGATTGAATAACGCAATCTTGAAATCAATAAAACTCCATCTAGTCTGGAAACAACTTTTAAAAAATCGAGTTAAAAAGAATTTGCCGTCACAAATATCGAAGGAGCGTAAATTTAAGAGAGATTTGGACAAACTGTTCAACGTTGCACATTTTCGTTCTGCCCAAAATGTTAACGAACTTGAGAATGGCTGGGAAGAAATGTAAATGAGTTTGAAGATAATATAAGCGTAGCATTTTGAAAATGTAAATATACGATTTATGAATAAAAGCTTATAATTTAATTTTTCGTAAAAAGTGCGAAATGTTAATGCGGATAAATAAATCTACATGAATAACGAGAGTAGTATAGACGCCATTATTGATCTACCTGGATTTGAATTGTGAATATTGCACCCTTTTCAAATTGTTAGAGTTTATTTTTGTTACGAAACAGCTGCTGGATGTGATTTTTATCCGTAATCCGAAGCCATGACTATGCTTAAATGCAATACGTTTGTTAAAAAAAATTCAAATACAAAAAAGTCGAGATATCCACCTCTAAAAATTGAGTGACCGCGCCCATCTTTTTAGAGAAATTTTGTTTTATCAGTGCCCAACAATAGCACGAGAATCCAGAAAACAAAATTTTTTTTTGAATCAGTCTAATATATATATATATATATATATATATATATATATATATATATATATATATACATATACATATACATATACATATATATCGCATTATAAGAGTGCTATATTATATTCATACGCCCATTTCCCACTCATACAAGCCGGCAAGCGGAAAAAAAAAATTGTCCAGCTTCTTCTTCCTCTTTATATCCAACACACTGACTGTCACGATGCGTCATAAAAAACTTACGTGACCCGAGGGGAGAGTAAAGTCGTCATAGGGCTCGTTGTTGCCGTCTCCGAGGAGACCGCGGACCTTTCCGAGATAGAAGCCGGATACCTGAAGCCCGCAGCTCATCGGGGATTTCGGAGTGCACATAAGATGAACTCCATAGTCCGACTTGACGTTAACGATCGGTGGGGTCAGGAAGGCGTGAAGGTTCTTCGTACTGACCGGATATTCGCTGGGTTTTCCATTAGCGAGAATCTATAAATAGAGGAATGGACGAAGAGTGAGTTAGAGAGAGAGAGAGAGAGAGTGCGAGAAGCGTGTGGGAATAACGAAAATCGCTCGTTCCACTTTATCGCGTCTATAAACTCACGTTTCCGTTGGATTTGATGGTGATGGTCTCGCCCGGGGCGGTAACGGTGACACTCGTCAATTTACCACCGGCCAAATTCGCGACCACCGAGAAATTTCCATCTCGCATATCCTGAGCGATTATGTAGTCGCAGGTACCTGCCATTGTCACGTGACGTCCGTCGAACGTGAAAAAGTGTCCACCCTCGACGAAAGAACCCGTTTTACTGAATGGCGGTATCAAATCGCCCGGATGAAGAGTGGGCCTGAAACCCATTCCGCATCGATAGAATTGTCGTCATCGATTCTCGGGAAGAAATGGACATATATAAACATAAATAATCGCGTATGATCTTGTCATAAATGATCATGAATGAAATTTAACTCTATATGATGATATATAGTAATATATAGCCATATATGATGACATGTAATCATATACCGTATGTACTCATATACTATTGCATATGCATTCCACGCCATTTCGCTCGGCCGCGACCCTGACCATTTAAAAATTTTTTTCATAAAATAGTATGCTATGCAAGGAGTATTTTCACAAATCTTTACATTTTTATCGCATGTATTTCAGAAGTTACAATTTTTCCGAAAAATCTGGATTTCAGAAAGTTCGGAAACGTTCTAACGCCGATATCTCTTAATTAATCGATATATCGAAACGTGTCGATAGATCGATCTTTTTCATCTTAGTTCACACTTTCATAAAAGAAAGGAAGATTTTTTTTAATCATCGTTGTCAATATTTTTTCACCGGGTAAAGTGAAAACTATATTTTAGAAAGATGATTGCCTTTTTTTGAACAATTCTCTATAATAATAGGATGAATTATATGAATTTTAACGCTAGTCCCATTGTGGGCCCATTTTTCCTTGTATTTTTTAAAAAATAAATTCAGTTTTTTTTCACGAAAATTTCGAGTTTTTCGTATGAATTACTAATAATTTTTATTACTAATAATACTCGAAAGTAATAATGATTGGATTTATTTACAATTAGTAATTGTAGTGATAATTTTACAATTAGTAGCCCGATCTAATATGTCGACGAAGTATTTTTCCATTACTTTCCTAGAAGAAATAATGAAAATTATACATTATAGGAGAATGTATGAATGAAACACGAAGTACGTATTTATTTATCTTGAGAGAGTTAGATATTTATTTTCTCACTCGTTTAAAAAGTTTACACAATCGAAACTGATCAGATTTTTAAAAATCTTCTGCTCTTAAGCCACCATCATTATCAGGCACAACACAGTGCAATTTCTGGGCACCCCCCTATGGTTTTTTACCCGTTTATATATAAACGGGTGAAAACCATAACGGGTTTATATATAAACGGGTGCGAACCATAACGGGTAGTGTTTCATTCATATATTCTCCTATAATGCATAATTTTTATTATTTCTTCTAAGAAAGTAATGGAAAAATAATTCTTCAACATACTAGATCGGGCTACTAATTGTAAAATTATCACTACAGTTACCAATTGTAAATAAGTACAATCATTATTACTTACGAGTATTATTAGTAATAAAAATTATTAGTAATTCATACGAAAATTTCATACGAAAACACTCGAAATTTTCGTGAAAAAAAATTGAATTTATTTTTTGAAAAATGCAAGGAAAAATGGGCCCAAAATGGGACTAGCGTTAAAATATCATATAATTCATCATATTATTTTAGAGAATTTTTTGAAACAAAAAAATGGCAATCATTTTAAAAAAAAATAGTTTTCACTTTACACGCTGAAAAAATGTTGACAACTATGATTTTAATTTTTTTTTTCCTTTTTTTTATGAAAATGTGAACTAATATAAAAAAAATCGATCTATAGACATTTTTCGATATATCGATTAATTTAAGAGATATCGGCGTTAGAACGTTTCCGAAGTTTCTGAAATCCAGATTTTTCGAAAAATTGTAACTTCTGAAATACATGCGATAAAAATTTTAAAATGTATGAAAATACTCCTTGCATAGCATACTATGTTATAAAAAAAATAAAAAATGCTCAGGGTCACGGCCGAACGAAATGGCGTCGAATGCGTCACATATACTCAAATATGATTACATGTGATCATATATGGCTATATATTACTATACATGATTACACAGAGACAAATTTCGTCCATGATCATTTATGACAAGATCATACATGATTATTTATGTTTATATATGTCCATTTTTTCCCGGCTATACATATACAAATGTACAAATACTGTTTTTTATAATACAAAACAAAATATGATTATATGAAGAAGTACAGTATGTGTTGACCTATTTGTGATGTTATGCTCGTAAATAAATAATACCGAAAAAAATATTTATAATTTGTATATATATTAACAATTATGTAAATCACCATTTTAGTACGTTTATAATAAGACAATAAAATATTATCAGCATCACGTGCTGATTTTGCTGATTATAGACAGTATTATATGAAAAATGACACGCAGTATACATGACCCTATATGAAATCAAAATAGTCTGTAGTGCTATTATACATGAAATAATGTCCATGGTCATATATGTTTTCGTTATTATATACGTTCAAATATGGTTGTTGCGGATAATTACGATTACATATACGAGTATATATGACACCAAAATAGTTTGCACATCATATACAGGTTTATATACATGGTCTCATATACAATTATATACGCTTATATATGGGTTTTGGGGGGGGGGGGAATGCAATTATATATGATAATATATAGTACATATTGGATCATATATGGGTTCATATATACAACCATATGTTCATATACGAGTTCAGAGTACCAACTTTTGAACATACATGTTCATATATGGGCATACGAGTATATGGTTCACACCTAGAAAAAATAAATACTATACATGGTAATATATCTACATGTATGATCACTCATGATGTCATGTTGAGGCATATATAATTGTATGTAATGTTATATACGAGTATGAATAATTATATATGTTTATATATGTCCATTTTTTCCTAATAATTGGGTTGGCCTAATAACAATTGTAACAGCATTGATGCTCCTTCCAGGTATTTGCGTAGTAGCAATGGAAGCTCATTGTTTGGGTTTGATTGGGTTATTATTTGCAGAACTTTACCTGTAAGTGTAGTAAACATCAGCGGGCGTTGGAAGCTCGTGGTTCTGTAGGAGATTGAGAATGGACGTTTTGAAGGTAACGATTCCGGGGAGTTTCTTGAACGCGCTGAAGTCACTCGGAAGGCGAATGGCATAGAAGTTGAAGAGTTTGTCAAAGGTCGTTTGGCTCTGAATGAGGGAGATTATCGATTGGATAGCTTCGATTCCGGCACCCCATATTTTCTTGATCTCCGATTGATCGTCGACCTGCATTTGGAATCCATGAATCAGCATTGTCCAGTTCCGCTTGGAGCCTCGCATGGGGTACGAAAGTAACCGTCGTGACGGAATAATATGAAACTTGTGTAACTGACCTTTTGGCGTCTGACGTGTTTCATGATGTACTCGTAGGTGACGGTGAAGAAATCCTTGAGTTCCTCGGTAGGCAGGATCTTGCACAATTGGTGATAGGCTTCCTCGATGGGTCCCAAAATGGCCTCGGGTACCGTATAATCCGCGAGACCCGCGTACTTCTCCTTGACGAATTCGTAAATCGGAAGTGCCTTGATTTGCTCTACAACGAGGACAACGAAGTCGTCGATTTCCTTCCTGATCTGGGACGTTCCCTTGGCGATTATCTTGGCGATGTCCTGGAAGAGCTCCGCCGCGACGCCCAACAACTGTTTGATCTCCTTCTGATGCTCGTTCACGACGTGCAGAATGGCCTTGAGATAGGTCGTGCCGAGTTTGGCCGCCGCGTCGAATATCTCGACGCCGGCTTGGAATACCTTGTCGTAGGATTCCTTGAGATGCGGATACGTCGATTTCACGGCCTCGCTGATTCTCTGGACGACTTCGTGCAACTGTTTGTTCAACTCTGCCATCTGGCTGGCCATTTGCTTGAGGGTCTCCGTCACCGCGACGATCACCCCACCGAATACTTTGTGCCTGTTCCCATACAAAGTGCCTTGGTTATTGTACGAACGCAATGTTACCTGCTCGAGACGTCGCGCTCTGCTGCGCATGAAACGTCACTCACAGCGCAGCTTCGATCTCCTTGATGGTCTCGTCAGCGTGAAGCTCGTTCTTCAATTTGTCCAGTTCGCCCTGATAATAATCGACGAGAGGCTTCATATTGGGAGCTGCCTTCTTCAAGTGTTGGACGAAGTCCTTCAGCTCGACGGTGACTTCCTGAGCCACCGCCTGGCTGGCCTCCTTCAGCTGTTTCGCAACTGCGATTCCGCGTTCGCGCGAATGATCCTGGCAATGGAGAAAACATACGGTAAACGGAAGTGAGCCTTGCAAGTGGGGGAGACCTAGGAGGGTTGACACAGAGGTAAGTTGAAACTGTGTCAATGCGATTGGCAGCAAACAACAAGGGCCGCTACGGCCATGCCCTTTTCGGGGTCCGCTAGATGCGCGTTTGTCGTCCACAAGACAGGGAACTGTACATATTAGGTGTACAACTTAGTTCGGTCCATTTTCACAAGATGGATCCAGATGCTATAAATGGCTGACGGCAACAGCTGACTTTTGCCGTATCGTGAAGTATCAACATCTCTTAATCAAATATCGTTTACAGACCTTTGAGTTTTGCGCATCAAGTGTAATTTTTACTGCGGTGAAAATGTCGAATTTCGTCCCAAATAAGCACCATTTGCGGGCAGTGTTGATTTTCTGTTTCAATTGGAAGAAAAGCGCAGCTGAAGCCCACCGAACGCTTGTGGGACCATTACGGGAGACTTCTACAGGCAACAATTGATCCGTTTAAAGCGAGCTATAGCCGAAAAACGTCCAGAATATGCGACCAGACACGAGTCCATAATCTGTCAACATGACAACGCTCGGCCATGTTGTTTTAATCACAACGTTGCTATTGTGATTAAAAACTATTTGGAAAATAGCGGGTGGGCAATTCTGGCTCACCCGCCTTATAGCCCAGACCTTGCCCCTTCCGACTACCATTTGTTTCGATCGATGCAGAACGCTTTGACTGGAATGCGCTTCACGTCACAACAGGGTATCAAAAATTGGCTCGATTCATTCTTGGCTTCGAAAGATGATCGCTTCTTCCGCAACGGATATTCATAAATTACCAGAAAGATGGGAAAAAGTAGTGGCTAGCGATGGACAATGTTTTGATTAATGTATTCATCCATTTTATCATTCAAATAAGTGCGTATTTTAAGCAAAAAAACGGACCTAATAAAGTTGTACACCCAATAGTTACTCCATTCATTTCATCACCTGTACATACACCCATCGCCCCATTTAGAACCTAAGTTAGACTAGCGAGGCCAACGGCAAAAAATAATATACATAAGCTCGTAAGAACAAACCTGACTACAATATAACATAACTAATTTGTTAAAACAAACATGTGCAAATAATGCTATTCGTCAAGCAATATCACATTAACGTCACAGGAAACAGAACAATGTACAACAAAAACAAGTATTAGGTATACAAATAAGTTTTAGGACACTTCGATTTTGTATCATAACAGCTATTCTAAATTAATTCAAAGGTCCCGCTCACTTATCATAGATGGCGCTTGATATGTAGTATCGAAACGTAAAGGTGTCATAAACATAACCTATAAATTCTGTAAATTAAACATGCAGACCGATAAGCTATTTATTAGACACTGCATTCGCTATGAATTCCATCACGGAAAAAGTGTTAGGAAAGCGTGTGAATCGATATGTTCTGTTCTTGTAGGCAACATTGTATCTAAAAGTACATGTGAGTATTGGTATAAGCGATTCAAAGAAGTTGATTTCGACGTTAGTGACCGTGAACGCACGGGGCCTCCTGTAAAGGTGGACGATCAGGAACTGCAAGCGTTGCTGGATGAAAACTCTTGTCAGACGGAGAAACAACTTTCGGAACAGCTTGGAGTAACTCAACAAACTGTTTCTTATCGTTTAAAAGCAATGGGTAAGATTCGAAAAGGAACAAAGTGGGTACCACACTTTCTGACTCAAGAAAATAAAAACAGCCGTCTTAACATTTGTGTGAGTCTTTACAACAAGCAACATAGAAAGTCTTTCTTGTGGAAAATTGTGACCGGCGATGAAAAGTGGATTTATTTTGATAATCCGAAACGCAAATATCATTGGGTTGACCCCGGCGAGCCGACAACATCCACGCCAAAGCGCAATGTTCATTGTAACAAAGTCATGCTGTGCATATGGTGGGATATGAAAAGCGTACTGTATTATGAACTTCTGAAACCTGGTCAAACAGTTACTACCGATCGCTATTGTCATCAATTGATGCAAGTGAATCAAGAAATTGAGAAGAAACGTCCATTTTCTGGTAAAGGAAAACGCCCATACGTTACTAGCGCTTGGATGGGAAGCTGTACCACACCCGGCGTATTCACCAGACTTAGCCCCATCCGATTATCATTTATTCCGGAAAATGCAGAACGATTTGTCTGACGTGCGATTCAAAACATTTCAAGAAGTGGAAAAATGGGTCGCTAAATTTCTCACCTCGCAAGACGAAAGTTTCTTTGCGAAAGGCATCCGCGAGTTACCTGAGAGATGGCTGAAGGTCATTCAGTGCGATGGAGATTACTACGATGAATAACTGTGTTTTACTTCTTTTTTAATAAATCTTGAATTTTTTGAAAACTGTCCTAAAACTTATTTGTACACCTAATAATAAACGAATAGATAGATAGAAACAGTGTCAATGTCTCGGTAGATGTGATTGTTAGCGAGCTGGCAACCAATGCCATTATTTCATTGCTACGACGCGTGCCACTTGTCAATTCGCTCCGCTGCTCTTGCGAGTTCAGTTGCGTCACATCGACACCCGCGCCAAAAAAATTGACAAAAGTATTTGTCGTATTTTTCATAAAGCTTTAGTTACCTTGTTTATATATTTGATGGTATGCAGTGTTTGAAAGCTTACCAACTTAGCATTCGATTTGTCATATTGAATTTGTTGTTTTGCAATACTCTTTATCAATAGTGAGTTCCGAATCAAGTGACATCGCATTTTTGACACCTAGGAGGATTGAAACAAGGAGGTCAACTTACCTCGGTTGCAGTCATGTTCTCATACGTTTATATTTTGTGGTGTGATCTGCAAGGCTTGCGTTTATTGTATTTCAGATGCCGAATAAATATATTGGGAAAACGGACAGAGGCGTGGCGAGCCGAGAAATATATGAACTCGCCGCTGAAGAGGTTACTCTACGGGACGAAAGATCAAGCACAAAGAGAACGTGATAAGTGAAGACGAGGAAGAGTATTTTTGCGTGTGTTGTACGGAATCGTAATCAAACAGCAGGCCAAATGAAAAGTGGGTGCAATGCGTGCAGTGCAAAGCATAGTCGCACGAAGCCTGCACTGGTGGAGAACTTTCATATGTTTGTCACAATTGTTTGTCAGAATAGCGATTGACTGGCTTTCTTGCCATAAAGTTTCCCCTTCAATTTATTTTTTGGTTTACTATATTTTACTATTTAATTCCGTGAGATTCGTGAGTTTATATTCGTTTCAGTTAGAACTTATACAAATTTGTCAGACTGAATGAAAAAGTGGGACTTTGATTAATGCCGATGTTGAGTTTAAACATTTTTTTTTAATAACAATGTGTTTTGACATAATCTATACCCACGTTTTGTACCAATTCCCAGGCGTTTCGACCCACCTAGATAGCTGTTTCAACTTACCTCGATATGAGGAGAGTCTAACCAAAACGACTTATTGTACTTAAATGGTTTTTTTAAAGGTTACATAATTCCTGGAGTCATTTCTAGTCGAAAATCGATTAGTCGATTAAAAGAGCTACAAAACAACTTTATATTTACCCGAATCTCTCGTTTCGATGGCGAGATATGGGGTGAAATGTGAAAATTGTTTCAACCCTCCCAGGTCTCCCCTACTTCGGGCGAATCGAAATGTAAATGCGTTGAGCGAGATATACTCACGATAAGCGCTACGATATTGTCCTTGTTGTAGCCAAAGTCAGACTTGAGGAATTTACTCTCGTCCAGATGAACGAGCACGTTGAAGAGATTCTTCTTCTCGTCGTTCTTGAAGACGTCCGCGTGCACCTCGGCCAATTCACCGAGAACTACGCGTCCGCTGGCGGTCAGCTTGTTCTTCGGATTGTCTGATGGACAAATCAACGTGGTGTGAGTCGCAATCGATCATTACTTTCGAATTCCTAGCGGATAAAGACGGGGCTGAAATTGGACTCACCATGCTCTTTGAGCTCGTACTCGAAGTTGGCAAAGTTGCGTCCTTCGAAGGTAGAGATGACCGTGGGATTGTCCAGGATCGTATATATGCCGCTGAACTTCTGGATGTCCTTGTTGATCTTGTAGCCGGCTGCGATATCGACGAGTTCCTTGCCTGCTGCGTTCACGGTAAGAGCAGACTCCGTCGGGTCGACGTGGAAGAAAATGCCGGTGCTCTTCGGCTTCTGGTGCTGATCGGTGTACGATAGGAACGAGCCGAAACTCAGCACGTGATCCGACAGGGCGAAATGTTCCTTGAGGTCGACCTTGAGCTGTTGTCCTCGACTGTGGACCTCCAGGAGGCCCGTAACGTTGTAACCTCCCCGCATGGCGCTACGCACCAATTTCGCGACCACGGCAATCTTCTGGGTCTTCTTGGCGAACACGTCGAGATCGAGGGACGCGTCCAACAGATTTTCACCACCGTAATGAAGTCTGCCGGTCACGCACATTTCCTGCAGGGAACAAAAATATCCTTGCAATTACTCCTCGCTTGGGGCTATATCAATTGGCACTTTCAAAAAATCGATTTTTTTTTGCCTTTCTCGAACGTTTATACTTTCAACAATATCCTGTAAATATTTCAAGGCCGTATCTCTGATCATTTGATCTTGCAAAAATCGATAGTTAAATCTTTAAACGCGTTTTTCTCGAAATGAGATTTTTCGAATTTGCTGACATTGTAACTCAAAGAGCAATTATCCGATTGACTTGAAATTTGAACCGAGTACTCTTGAATATATTTACTCTACAATGACGTAGGATATTTGTGATTGGATGAAAATTGACGATTTGGCATTGAAAAAAAAAACGACCATTTTATAGGCAAGAAAACAGACTTTTTTCATAACTACGCCGTTTTGTTAGATTTTGATATTTTTCGAACATCCTACGTTATTGTACAGGAAATACCTTCCAGTTTAACGATATTTTTTCTTTTTTCAGTTTCAGCTACTCAATCGACTGGAATCATGTCAGCAGTGGAGGAACTTTTTTTTTTGGCGCCTCCGAAGGCAGCGCATAAGTCGCGTGGATCTCAATATTTTTCTATGAAAAAATTATGCAATATAGGTCAAATATAGCCAAATATATTCTTAATTTTTCGAAACATTTAATTGAGTACTTTTCTTCCAAAAAATTCCCGAAAATCACCCAAATTTTCACCGCTCACACTGGTATAGCCCCCTAAAGCGGGATGTACATTTACAACGATCAAAAAATCGATTTCTTTTTTTCTATTTAAACGATAGCACTATATATGTAGAATATTTTCCTAAAGTTTCAAAGCGAAATTGAAAAAAACCAACCGCTCGGGTTCGGAGCGGGCGGGTCCTTCAAACGCGTTTTTCTCAAAACTGCATTATTGAAATTGGCGTGCAGGATTACTCAAAGCTATTAAGCCGATTGAGTTGAAACTTGGTAGAAATATTGATAATATTGGTACCTTCTACTTGACGAGAATTGTTTTTGAAAAATTGGAAAAAAACTACTTGTTTAATCCACATTTTACAGAAATGTTGCGTGAAATGTTGATTTTTTTTTTGTAAATGCGTGCCATTTTCTTAAATTTGCATTTTCTTCATGTTAACTACCGTCATATAGAAACTATACATGTTCTAACCGAAAAAATGTTTGAAGTCTTTTGCAAATCAAAGTCTACGGGAAGCTTGACTGCACACCGATTCGCAACTCCCGCGGCGACCTTGCTGTAACACTCTGCCACAGCTCCCTCATTTTGATGATGAATTAATTTTAAAAAATTGTTTTGTATACTTAAGGGCTTACCCCCACTTGCGATTTTGAAAAAATCGATTTTTTTTAATTGCATTTTTTTTAAGTATAAGTATCTGAGAATATGTCCTGAAAATGTCAAGTCGATCCGAACAAAATTGGCTGAGATATGAGCGTTGAATGAGAAGAATCCGTTGTGTAAACGACCGGAAATTGAAACTTTAAATGCGTTTTTCTCAAAATGGCATTTCTGAAGTCGGTGACCAAGTTTACTCGAACACTAATGAACCGATCTTCTTGAAATTTTGCAGGCTTATTTAATACATAAAAATGTAGTCTTTAATCGTTCGATTTTTTTTTTCGAAAAAAAATGGCCGTTTTATAGCCAAAAAACGGCCGTATTTTCGTTAAAATCGAACCATTAACTTTGACTGTCCGCCATTTTGTGAAAAATGAATATTTTCTAAAATCCTTCGATCAAAGACTAGTTTATACTTATATTTGACTAAATCCATCCGCATTTTTTTTCAGATGATCCACTTCGCCGCAATGTTGGTCACCGCAAACCGTGTATATAAAAACATTATTTCATTGACGGCCATTTGCCACTAAACAATGTAATATTTTTCAATAAAAAAATTACTGAAAGTTCTTCAAGATGTGTTCTTTAAGATGGTATATTGATCGATTAAAAAAGTTTTGTGGTTTTGTTTAAAACAATTCATGAAAAAGGCCTTTTTTGCGCTACAAGTGGGGGTAACGCCTTAAAGATTCTATGAAAGTATACCTAAAGTTTGATAATTGTAGAATAATTATTTCTTAGTTTAAAAAAACCCTCAATATTGCGTATGTTTTTCCTGTCTAAACGTACATCCCGTCTTAAGCATCTATCTCTTGAAATGCAAACGTCGTTTGTTCCGGTACGAACCTTCGGTTGCGAGGGATAGGTGAACTTGGCTTCGCCGTTGACGGACGCGGTGTTCTTCTCTACGTTGATGTCACCACTGGCGACGAAGCACGTCTTGTCGTTGGGTTTGTTCTTTCTATCGAGATAGACCGACACTTCCATCTTGACAGCTCCGAAGTGACGGGTCTTGGGAATCTCGTAGGACGACACGATGGCGATCTCACGGCTCGGCAGAGTCAAAACAATGGCTGTGTTCGAAAGAAAAAGACCGAACGTTGAATCAGAAGTAAACACGGAGGCAAACCATCAAATTCGAAGTATCCAAGTGAGAATGCTTTTTAAAGCAAAAGAGAATCATCAGTGACACTCTTTGAAACTTACCAGAATCCTTGGGATGAACGTAAACTTGGGACGAGTACTGAGTCTTGTCCTTGGCCGTGTGAACGTACAAATTCGCGGTGTGATCGAAGGTAAATTCCTTCACCACATACTTCGTGTTCGTTTTGAGGCCGAATTCGACGGGAACGTTGAACTTCTTGAGATTCACTTCGACAGTCAGCTGATGATTTCCTTGGGAATGAGCTTGAAAAGAATGGTGGAAATTTTATTAAAAGGACCAAGCTCACGTACTGCCGATACTTTTCTTCAAAGCCATCAGCCTTCGTGATCTCTGTGTATCGAATAATCGTGACTCACTGTCGCTGTCAAAGGCGGATTGAATGTTGAAGTAAGCGCAGTCCTTGCCATGCTCGCAGTAGCTATTGAACACGTGAATCTCCTTGGTGGAGAGTTTGAGTTCACCGACGACTGCGAACGGTCCGAAATTCGTATTGAGCAGTATGGCGACCCCGACCTCACCGTCGACCTCGCGGGTCAATTGTTTACGGGAGTAAGTGAACTTGGAGCTTCTCGTATCTTCGCCAATCTTGAGATTGCCGTTGCCCTCGACGATCACCTTGCCAGCCTCGTCGCGCTTGCTGTAGCTCGTGCTGTAAACATTGTCCGGGTACTTTATATACATCACCACGATTCCACTGGAGCGCCCATGTGAGTCGATCAATCCCGTCGAATCGGCCATTCGGATCTTACTCAGAAGGGTCGCAAATCCGCGATTGCACCGTTGGCAAACAAACGCGAGGAACAATCATCCCATTATTACCTTCCGGTGACGATGTTCTTGCCGTCGCTGGTGACCGTCACGAGGATCGCCTTGCCCAATTTGTGGGCAGGCTTCGTCGCGATCTCCGCGTGGATCTTTCGTTGCGCTATCTTGTCACTGTCGAAGTTAAATTCGATGAGGAAATTGTCGATACCGTCGATCTTCACTCGGCCATCGGCAGCGACGAAACCCTTCGGCGAGTCGACCTTCCATTCACCTTACGACGAGAATATTCATAGGACAAGAAACAACGGTATAGTTACTTCTCGTGTTCCGTCGTCTCGTGTCCATTGGGACAATACGCGAATCTCTGGGGTCCGATAGCGAGAAGTTTCGTACCGAAGTGCCAGGCGCTATGTTACTTTAGCCCTTGTACGGGAGGAAGATGCAAATTAGCTAGCCACGCGGCCTCCGAATGTAATTTCTAGCTGCGTCTAGCGTCAAGTTTCTCCTACACGTATATAGGAACAAAGGGAAACTAAGAGGAGACTGCTCGAGTCTCTGCGCGGGCTTACCCGGTACTTCGCTCGCTCTATATGCAATTCCAAACTATCCAGTCGGCAATTTCTTGGGGGAAAGGCCGGACGAACTTTTAGAAGGCGAAAAAAAAGCCCGAGGAACCTAGTTTGACATTTGTAGGTGGCAAACTACTTCGCCACGCGGGCGCCCACCCCGCGTACAATTTCTGTCTTGCTAGAGAAAACTTTCGGCTGGGGTGGCTGGAAAATTAGTCGCGGACAAAGTCACGAGGTGACGCAACTTTCGCCACGATGAGGAAGCGAAAGGGAAAAGAAGATGGCCGTGACTCACCAACGTATACGTTGTCGCCGAGGTCTTTGAACTTGCTAATGAGCTCGGTCTTGCCAGCGGGACAGGCATATACGACGCTGATGCTTGTCACGGTTGGACTCAGTTGGACCTGACTGTCGAGGGAATACCTCGCGTCATCAGCCACCAGTACAACCTCAAAAGCGTGGATGTCATCCGCGCCCTTCTTCCGTGACAATTTGAGCTCGACGTTGCTGCATTTGGCTAGTGGCGTTGTACCCTTTGCCTCGAAACTAACCGATCTCATGTCATCGGTGTAAGTCAAAGCGGACGCCAGAGTCGCCTCCTTGTCGCCGTACTTCACGTTCAACGTTCCGCTCGCCTTCTTCGTGTCTTTCGTTGGATCGCACTTGTAGGTAGTCGACAAGCTGAACGGCGGATTGCTCAGGAGGGTTAGCTTTATGTTCGCTTTGCCCTCGCTCACGTGCTCGTCGTCCGGTATTCCCTTGTGATTTACGTCCATCTCGGCCTTGAGATTCTTGTCGCCGTTGTAGGTCAAACCGTAGACACCCGTGTACGCGAAGTCGCCGTCCTCCTCGTGGGGCACGAGCAAACTCTCGCTCGATTCCAACTTCAGCGAGCTCAGTTTCTCACTTGGGAATTTGAATTCGAGAAGCATTTCATTCGTCACCGGCTTGTCGATCGAATCGCCGCGCGCGTATTTACCGTGACCCTGAAAATATCGAGGCATCATCGTATCTCATGATCGATGTCATCCTGAGAAATTCGGAAGATCCACCATGACGGAGAATCACCCGTCAAGAGCGCCTCACACGCGTATGGCGGATGTCTTCCCGTGTAGAAATGTGACCGGGCATTCCCTAACCAGACTTGCCCTGTCTGATTTACCGGGGGCCCTCTAATGGAAGAAACCGGAAATATCGCAAAGTCTTTTTTTTACGGCTTGCCCTTTATGTTTGGAAATTACAATCTTCTGGCCGGGATACATTGCGAGCAAGTACATCTTCACGTAATGTCTACCCGGCGAGAACATTGACATGTTCTGAAAAGAGGACCCTGTGTCTAAGAACTAAAGAAAAGCAACTTCGCTTTTCACCTCATCAAATATATTTATAATTGATTGGAATGAAACTAATATATCTGTTGTAATTCTGTTCATCATTAAAAGCATTCACTTCATCAACGATAATCGACGAGGATAACAATGCTTATCATGAATACCGGGATTATGATAACTAATGATTTGAGCATAAAGAATAGCCTAATTATGTTATGAGGCAAAATAGTAAAGCCGGTAATTCGTGGTTTTTGAACGCCTCGTCGCCATGTTGGGAAATATCAATGTTTTGGCCGGGAAGACATTACCTGAATGTATTTCGCCAACAACCCGTCAGGTGGCTATAAGCGAAGCGCTTCGCGTAAGCAAGGTACCATCGTACGAGAATAAAAGCTCGTCCTGTTAGTTGTACCACGTACAGAAGTGCTATGCTTACAGTGGGCACTTACGCTTATGATTTTGCGATACTTGCGAAATAACCCTCTGCACTCTAGGCATTTTTCGCTCGGATAGTGATCTGTGTATGTTTTACTGTCTCTTTGCCTATCAGGAAATGCAAGCAAGCATATGTATACGCTCATATACTACCCTAGCAAGTAGATAACCAACAAGTAATATGTTATCGAAATACTAAATTGAATACACTCCGGATTTTACCTCCTCAAGGATTCCAAAAACGCTGAAACGTCATTTTTAATTTCCTCGTCTGTTCCTGGTTATTTCCCGATCTATTCCCTACAACTTTCCTGGTCATTTACCGCTTGTTCCCCGGCCCGTTCCTGATCAGTTCCCCAGAAAGGGGACGGCGGATGGGGACCTAGACTTAGACTCGTTACATTGCAAACCTATTCCAGGGTGGAAGGCCCGACCAGAACCTGATATTATCTAGGGAAGGCAGATCAGAGGCAGCACTTTTTCCCGACTCAAATTTCTACACGGGTTACAATATAAACAACTAACTGTTTTTCCAATCGTACTCACATCGACAGCCAGCTCTGTTCCCAGTAAAGATTTGATCTTCCAATCGCCTTCGAGGGCATTGTAATTACCACTAAGGGCAAAGGCAAACGGTTTAGGCATGGCGGTTCCTGAGAGCGAAGTTACCAACTCGCTCTTTTTCTTATCCGAATTTGGTACACGTTCGTGGCTTCCGGCCAAATCGAGGTGGAGGGTCTTTCCGTTGTACGACTGAACCGAAAGGGCATTCTTGGTGATGTACTCGTGGTCGGGACCGTCGACCCAGCCGTGTTCCGTTTCGTATGCGACCCTAGCAGTGTCGCCACCTTTGGTTATTGAGTCGGAGAAACGATAGCTGCCGTTCAAGCGATTCTTCTTATCTTGGCGATGCAGATGATGAACTACATTAAGTGTGAGACAGCGTCCATTCGGTAGGGTAATCTCGGTGTTGCCCTTGGCCTCGTAGCCGTTCTTTTCCTTGTTCTTCATGTCACCCTGGAAATCGACGTTGGTCTTGTACTTGCCGATCTCGACGACGTTCTTCGAAGTTATTGCTTCCTTGGTGAGATCCGTGTCTGATGATATCTTGAGACACTTGCTCGGATCCTTCTCAGCGTCGAGAAGAATCTCGAGATTGGCGAGGTGCTTATTGCCACTGACGCTCAATTCACCGCTGCCCTTTATTTTGCGCTGCAATGTCGGCAGATCGACGTTGAAGTTCGCGGTACCCTTGCCGCTCTGATAATTGTATTTACCACCGACGATGAGAACGTTCTTGACGTGGAGGGTGAGTGTACCGTGGGGATTCGAGCCAGCCTGAAGCTTCAGAAGGAAGTTGAGATATTTCGTCGAGTCGAGAGTGAAAACGGCGTGACTGTTGGTCTTTTGCGGATTCGCCTCGATGCCGTAATCGATCTTGACCTTCTTGCCGTTGAGACCAAGATCAGCGTCGACCTGTACGTTAACGTTGTTCTTCGTCACGTCGTAGGTGACTTCGGCTTCGCCCTCGTACTTTCCACCACCCGGTAATTCGAGGCAAGCCTCCAGTTTGTTCTTGTGATCGCTCAGCTTCTTGCGTTTCAATTCAAGGCCGACTTTGCTCTCGAGGAAGTGAGCCTTGAATTTGAACTTGGCGTCTTGGGCGTGTTCCTTGTCGACGGTGATCTCGAGCTCCGAGCCAATCTTGAATTTGCCATATTCGAAGTCGAATTCGGTGTCGAGACTGGTGGGCGAGAGTTCGATCTCGAATTCGCTCGCGAGGCCCTCGGCCGGCCAAGTCACCTTGGATTCGGAGCGGAGACCGTTAACGTGCTTGAGATAAGCAGGTGCGTATGCGCTCGTAGGCCCATTCACCGGTTGCTCGGACTTGGTGTACGACAATTTGTCGGTTATCGTTAAACGATTGACCTTGGATTCGAGATCGGCACCGTAGGTGAAGATGAGCTGATGATCGAGCAGTTGAGCCGGTCTGTCGTAGTGCCAGTGAATTTTGAATCCGTTCGTCGGATCTTTGGACGGTACGACGGTGAGATCGAGAGAGAGCTTTTTGTCGATTTTCTGGGCATCCATGTTTATGGCTACGTTCTCCTCGCCATGAGCGAGCTTGGCATCGACGAGGATGCCGTTCGGTTTGGACGTTACGTAACCCTCGAGGCTGGCGATCTCACGATCCGAGGCTAGGAAGACTACCTTGTTGAAGTGGCACTTCTTGCCGCCCTCGTGATCGGTCACCTCCACGTCACCCTTGACTTTGTACAATTGGCCGTCCCGCTTGTGAGGACCCGTCGCTCCAGTCTTCGCGCTGGCCAATTTTTCAATGTGCTCCGGTACTTTGTACTCGAGTATGGGCTTGTACTTGGTGCCGGACTCAACCGTGATGCCGAAACGTAGGAAGTACGTGTCGACGTCGTTGATGGCTTTTACGGTAAGAGTCTTCTCCTTGGGAAGATTGTTCAATCGTACCTCGGCCGACAGCTGCTTGTAGGGGGAGTCAAGGGCTACTTTGGCGAAGGCCTCGGGGCCCATTTGGCCGGCAACCTTGAACGTCACTTTTCTATTGGTCTTGCTACCCGGTGTCTCGAGGGTTATCTCGAGAGTTCGGGCCTCCGTTTCTTCCTCGTAAAGTACCTTGACGTGATAGCTCGTTACGTCGTTGTTCTCCACGCTGATGGCAAATGTGCCCGGACCACTGAGAGGAAACACGGGCTTCTTCTGCACCGATTCTATGTTCTCGTAAGGATAAGTGAGTTCTCCGCAAAGAGTCACACCAAGGAGAGTGGAGAATTGTTCGAAGCAGTCCTTGTGTTCTCTGCCCTTAGTGAATTTGGGTGCGACGTACTTGTTGGCTGGGTCTGGCGTCACGAAGAGAACCTCGCTCGAGACTCGTACGATCTCTTGCTTTCTCTCGGGAATTTCAAAGTTCACGTCAATGCCCTTGCCTCCGAGCATTTTGATCGATATCCCGGAACCGGTTGACGTGTGAAGAGTGCTGATCAGGCGAAGTCCCGATTCGACACCGAAACCATCTATGATCATCGTACCAATGACACTTATGGAAGCGCTTGGCTCAATACCCAATCGCAACGCGGCGGTTTCGGGATTCTTCAGCATGGACGGCAGATCGAAACCGCCGGTTGTTTTAAGATGAACGACGCTGTCACCGGTGACACCGAGGCTCAGCGGAACGCCCATTCCGGTCGGATACAAAAGATCGGCATCCAAAAAGTGCACGTGACTCTCGATCTTTTTGTCAAAGTCCTTGGCCTCCTTTATTCCAACATCAAGAAGGTCGAAGATCCGGTTGATGAAGTCGGTCGGATTGGCAGCGATGCCGGCACCCTGGTAATCCATGTAAGCCAGCTCGACGCCGAACATCTTGACGGACAGGTCGATGTCGAGATCGTCGTAATTCACTTTACCCGTGTCCAATTTCACCTTCTTCGCGAATTTGTTCAAGCTTTCCTGTTTGACGTCGCGACGACCGCGGCTAACCTCGTGGAAGCGTTTCTTGATGCGCTCGTAAAGCTGCGACAGTGACGCTTTGCCGTCCTGGGCCAATTCCTGAAGCTCGTGAGTCCTCAACTCGCCCTTCGGACCAAAGTAATGTTCGATCAGCCTGTCGAGATTCTCCACTCGTCCGTCGAGCTCCAGTACATTGAAGGCGTGCCCAAAGATCTCGGTGGTGAGATTTAAGCTCGCGGAACGCGGCACGAAACTCTTTTGGCTGTAGATGACGTTGCTCTCGGCGCTCGAGCCGATACCCATAGCACCAACGTGATACGAGAGCTCGTTGTTGAACGAGAACTTGCGGAAATCCTCGGGGAACTTGATTTTAGGTCTAACCTCGGCCAAGTGCCTCTTGGCGTCCTGTTTGTTCGGATCCGTGCTGGCCCGCAAGTTTCTCAAGTGGGCCGTCACGAAGGATCCGACCTGATTGATCGTCTCCTTGTCGAGGACGTCCTTGACGTGTTTGGCAACGTGAGGACACGGGCAGCGTACCAGCGCGAGATAAGTCTTGATTCGGATTTCGGTGTCCTCCTCGCGATTGGCGAAGACGTTGAAGAGTGGCTTCTTCCAGGCCATCGAGCAGGTGGAGGGAAGAGCGTCAATGGCGGCGACCCTCACGCGATTCTTCGTCTTCTTGTCAACGGCGATCTTTGTTATCTTATCGGTGGTAGCCTTGTCGTGGAATTTCGCATTGCCGAGCGCCTTGAGAGCCGCGATGCCGACGCTCTCCTTTTCCCGCGTGTCGAACTTGCTCGTTCCTTCGACCTTGGCGAGGAGCTTGCCGAGGGCGGCCTTCACCTCGGGCACGTCCTCGCACTCGTGCGCCTCGCAGTACTTGCCGATCACGTGGCCGATACCGAGATAACCGATGCGCGGCAATGACGGCTGATCGAGGAGGCTCGTCACCGACGTCACCGTAGGCAGATGTACGTGACGTACGAGGGCCAGACTCGCGTAATAGGCGACCGCTTCGAGGCCCGTCACCTCGTTGCTCTTGATCAAATCTACGGCGACTTCGGCAGCTTCGCCGCTTCCGGTGTGGAAGAGAGCATCCAAGAGGATCTTCTTGTCTGTCTTTTTGTTGAAACCAGCGCCCGATTTCACTTGATTGTAGACCGTTAGAATGTCATTTTTGCTGGAAACACCGAGTACCTTGATGAGCTCGGTGAACTGGGTAGCGGCGTGTTCCTTCACCGCGGTACCGGGGCATTCCTCCTTCATGGCCGTGAGGGCTTTGACGATCGCGTCCACCGACGAGTCGATCACCGGATGCGGCGGATCGAATATCAATGATTTCGGCTGAGATACCGGACCGGCTGGCGTCGCGGTGGGCTTGTCGGTCTTGTAAGTCAGCGACATCTTGACGAAGGTTTTCGCACCCGAGTCCCCGTTGCTGAACGGTCTCAGCGAGTAATCCTCGGTGGAAAGAGCCTTGTGCAGGATGCCGTTGACGAAACGCTGCTCCGTTGTCAAACGGGACGCCAGAAGTGGCGACGTTTGCGTTTCAGCCGTAGGATCAAACGCCGCTGACAACAAACCGTGACGAATCGTCTCGCGATAGGAACAATCGCCGAGATCCCTGTACTTCTTCACGACGAGAACATCGCCGTCTTTGTGGAAATTGAAGTCCGTCTTGCAGCCACCGAACACGTCCGTCTGCATTTTGTTTCGGATTTGTTAGTTTCTTCGGTGTAACGTCATGTCGGTATTTGAAGGATGGGTCTCGTTTCGACAATGTTTATGTCTACAACGCTCCATGTCCGGTTTTCAACTTTACAATGACTTTATCTCTCGTCTGCATAAACTCGGAACTCCATTAGCTCTACAAGGGTCTCAACTTTGCAATATTGAACATCTATAACGATCTAGCCTTATGATTATCCCTACAACGTATTTATTCGGATTTGCATCAACTGCACAATGCAGATTTGCAATATTGCATTGATTCTATAATGCATCAACTCTACAAGAACTTTGAGTACTCAACGGTCAACTGGGCAATATTCTTGTTAGCTTTGCAACAGCTGATCTATCAGGTGTATTCTTTATATATATATATATATATATACACACAGACACACACATACATACACATTGCAGAACATATTTTATATTCTCATACGCTGCAGGAGCCAAATTCGTGAATTTTATACCAAAATAAGTAAAAATACATTTGTCCACGAATGTTTTGATTTTACCCCAATTTTCAAGTTGAAACCCTTTTTCAGCCCTTAGGAAGGGCCACAAGTCAAAGATAATACCATAAATCGGAAGCACGGGCGATTTTACCCAAAGGGTGACATTATTTCCGTTGTAGACTGCAAAAAACATCCCTCTTCTCTCAAGTGTTCAAACATAGTCACCTGGGCGTTAATGGGCTTATATATCTGTGCTTCAATTGATACACCTGATACATCAGCTATTGTAGAATGAATGAGAATATTGCCTAGTTGAACGTTGATTACTCAAAGTTCTTGTAGAGTTGATACATTATAGAACTAATGCATATTGCAAACCCGCCATTGTATAGTTGATACAAATCCGAATAAATACGTTGTAGGGATAATCATAAGGCTAGATCGTTGTAGAGGTTCGATATTGCAAACTTGAGACTCTTGTACAGTTAGTGGATTTCCAAGTTTATACAGATGAGAGATAAAGTCATTGTAAAGTTGAAAAACGGACTTTCAACGTTGTAGAGATAAACATTGTGGATACGAGACCCTTCCGAATTTGGAAATTTGTTTCGAGTGGAGAACAAAATGAAGGACGATGGACTCACCTCGCGATGAGTCGTCGCACCCGAGTCTTGCATAACGGCCGATTGGAAGAGCGATGTGACCGCCCTCTTGATGTTGAGAGAAGCCTGAGAATCACCCTCTTCGGCGCACACGCTCGTGTCGATGTGACCACCGTGGTAATTATATTGGAGAGCGTGTTTCTCCACGTCCTTGAGACCCACAGGCTACAACATCGAAAAAAAAATGTTGTTGTTTATTTTGGGTTCGGAAGACCAGGAAGGAAAAAAATAGACGAGGAGTTTTATGATTTTTGTTATGACTCACCGCTCCATTGACCTGGAGATTCTTCACTCGCAGCTGATGAAGACAGTCGGGCTGTACAGCCAATTCGACGATACCGCTGATCTTCAGTTTTGATTCACCTTGCGCCTCGCTCACTGTGGTTACCGATTCTCCATCCAAACCGTAGATGTACGTGTGACCCTCCACGTACGATTTACTTGGGTTCACTGTGACCAATATTAATATTATTATTAACAATTATTATTAACGTTTTTATGATTACTATGAATAATATGAGTTATGAATATTTATGATTATTTATGATTACCATGATTACTATGAATTTTATGAATAATATGATCAGTGTATATTATTATGATGAATGTTGTGATTAATAATATGGTGGTTGTTGTTGTTATTCTTGTTATTTAAAATTTTGGATGGATCTGTATTCTGTGACGTAAATAATAATACTCACTCCCATGACACCCGACGATGCATTTGTCTGAAACAATACAAACGCAATTTTATAGCGTATAGAGATCAGTACAGCCGCGTTATTTATAAAAAGGGATAGAAAATAAGAGAATGCGGGGTGAAAAAAAAATGATATCAACGATAAACGTGGAGGAATAATACTGCAACGATTCATTGGTCTTCGACAACAACGATTTTGTCGTATACACTTTAACTACACAAATCGTGACATGATGAATATCTGAATGTATTGATGTTACAAACGCAAGGGTTTTATCGAATGCTGTCGAACGCCTAGCATCTACATCGTCAATGCAAAGATTTATGTTTGTATTTATTAACGTGTTTATTTTTTTTTTCAATATATATGCATTTTGTAAATTGGAATTAAGGGGTCTGCATAAGCTCGGAATCTCGAAAATACAACTTCTTATTATAGTTTTACATGATCATAAATTTAATTTTCATTTTTTTTAAAAGTACAAATTTTAAGAATAACCGAGTTTTGAAGATTTTTTCAAGAGCCAGATCGCCCTCTGGCTCGTTATGATTTACCCTTTTTTCTTTTGCGTTTTTCTCGGAAATATGTTTTACTAGCTTTCGCCCGCGGCTTCGTCCGGGTTGATCGTGCAAGGAGTACAATTTTCCATGTAAACTTTTACACCCTATTTCACCTCCTTAGGAGTTCATTTTCGAGAAATACTTTATCACAATAAACATCACTTAAGTGTCCGCCTTCGATTTTGTTGAAACTTATATATGTAATAAAGCATTGAAAACTGCTCGACACGTATTTTTTTTATCTCCGAAAAAACGATTTTAAGGGGGAAAACGACCACTCAAAGAAAGGCGTGTTACCCCTTAATTTAGTACGCTATAGTGGATTTTTCATCGCTTTGCATTAGAAGAGTTTTGGTTTTTGTTTCATTCAGATCGGTGGACTGCTTGTGGGTGAAACTGCAAAACCACCCCTCGACACGCCTTTCGTTGAGGGGTAGTTCATCCCCTTAAGACCGTTTTCCGCAGATAAAAAAAACACGTGTCTAAAAGTTTCAAATGCTTTATCACATATATGAGTTTAAAAAAAAAAACGACGCATCCCAAAATCTATCCCTCCGATTCACTTGAAATCGGGATAGAGCATAATTTATATCATTTTTTTTTCATGTGACCGGATGATTTTTTACGCTTATCCATTTATTAATAAAAAATAATTTAATCTTATTTTTCTATACAAAATCGAAATTCTTTGACTACAGCCAGCCATTTTCGCAATTTTCAAGTTGCCAGCATTACGTACCCTAATTGACATGCAAATGAATTGAATTGAATTATTTGAACGATGACGCTTCGTTTAAATAATAATAATTCGACTGTTTATCAATCTTTTCCAACCAAAAAAAAAACTAAAACTCGGAAAAACTATGCATGAATTGTGTGTAAAATCCCGACCTCGTCATCGCAATACTCTCGGCAAAAAAAAATAATAAAAATGCACCGTTTTTCGGGCACCTATTATATGCAAACCGTTGCAATTTCTCGGTTTTTCAATCTCCTCAAAAAAAAATCCCTATCTCCTGTCGGTCCAGCCGAGGTCGCTGCATATTAAGGTTGCGAAAAACTTTCGATGGCGTTACCGCGCGTCGTATCTCCGCGGGCGAGATAAACGGTTTCATGAAAACAACCGAAGAAGCGAAAAAAAAACGGAGAAAAAGTAACGCACAGCGCGAAGGAAACGCTGGCGTTTCGGGATGGCGTATCTCTGAAAAATTATCTTGCCGGGGCTGCCATTAAATAACACGTCACAAGAGATAGAGAGGGAGATAGATCGCGGTCTACAAAACTCGAAGAAATTTAAAAAGCCCGATATATACGTATGATTGTTGAGCCGGCGAAGGAGGCGAGGGGCAGAGATTGATCCGCGACTTGTTCCCGCGGGTCGCGGTCGGTGCGATAATCTCGTTGGGTTAAGGAGGTTGGACCGGTCCAATTGAGTCAAATGACGCTTCGTTTTTTTTCTTCAATAAACCTCAAAAAAATTGTGTAGTTTGTAGATGTAGTAAATTGTATATTCCGTAGATGCTAATTTTTCGTAAAATACATAATTAAAGGGCAGATCTATGCATTTTTATATTTTCATTACGTAAATAAGAAAAACTTTTGTCTCACTGCTGACTTGAAAAAGTATAACATTATCGATGTTTATTATGAAGAAACTGCGTCAGTGAATGTTTTATGCAACACGGAATGTAATTTTGAGTCATTCATAATTATGCCTGTTTATATTTGAGGAGCTGGCGAACAGAACTGGACTTGTCCCCAAGACGTCAATTTTTTAAATCTTTTTTTATTTTATTTTCTGTTTTGCCTAAAATTTTCTTTTCGCTTAAGGCGGGATATACATTTAGACAGGAAAAAATAAGCAATATTGAGGAATTTTTTAACTAAGAAATAATTATTCTACAATTATTCAACTTTATATGTACTTTAATAGTATATTTAAGTATACGCAACAATTTTTTTAAATTAATTCATCATCAAAAAGGCGGAGCTGTGGCAGAGTGTTACAGCAAGGTTGCCGCGGGAGTTGCGAATCGGCGTGCAGTCTAGCTTCCCGTAGACTTCGATTTGCAAAAAAGTTCAAACATTTTTTCAGTTAGAACATGTATAGTTTCTATGTGACGGTAATAAAAATGAAGAAAATGCAAATTTGAGAAAATGGCACGCATTTACAACAACAAAAATCAACACTTCACGCAACATTTCTGTAAAGTGTGAATTAAAAAAGTATTTTTTTTTTAATTTTCAAAGACAAATTGTCGTCACGTAGAAGGTACCAATATTATCAATATTTCTACCAAGTTTCAACTCAGTCGGCTTAATAGTTTTTGAGTTATCCTGCACGCCAATTTCGATAACGCAGTTTTGAGAAAAATGCGTTCGAAGTTCACGCCCGCACCGAATGCGAGCGGTGAGGCACAGCGTTGACGGGCTGTAACGTTTGAAGCTTTTCGAATTTCGCTTTGAAACTTTGGGAAAATATTCTGCATATATAGTTATATCGTTTAAAGAAGAAAAAAAAGAAATTGATTTTTTTATCGTTGTAAATGTATATCCCGCCTTAAAAAGGCAGTTTTGAACAAATTTTTAGGTGTCAAGAGCCGGATTTCATTGGAAATATTTCGGGAGCTAATAAAGGTGTGTTTGAAAAATATCAAAAATAAAAGTCAAACAAATTTGACGTACTGTGGACAAGTCTGGTTTTTTTTCGCGAGCTCCTCATTTATGCCACGAGATTGTTCATTATTACCATTAAATAATATTAAGTGTTGCTGAAATACGGCGACTTCGCGGACATTGAGATTGGCAGCCAGCCAAGATTCGTAATCTTTCATCAAACCTTGATGATCCAATAGTGAATATACATGGTTTACGGTGGGCAACATGGCGTTTTTTTTCCTATATGTTTACAAAGGTTTACTTTTTGTTACTCCGTCGCTATCAAATGTTTTATTTTGATGCTAAATAGCCAAAAAAATATCACATCATCCGTAGCGTGAACGTCTTGCCCATTCAACCACACGTAAAATTACATACATTAACCATTTTTTTATCGGTGGTATTATGCGGTGAAAAAAAAGTCAAAAAATTCGCAACGCCTCAGTATAGTCGAGACAATAACATATATATATATTTTTTTATTAAACTTGAATTGTAGCTAACGCTCCAACCTCCTTAATCGTCGATATTTTTTACCCAGCACATACAAGACCATGAAAAGTCTATTTTTCCGCTCTTGTTCTCCGTTCGTCACCAGAAATTCGCATGCGTCGATGAAAAACCGGCAAGAAAATGAGAGAAAACGAAACCGGACTCATCAGATCAACAAGTGACAAGGGCCCATTGCATTTGGAGAAGGGAAAAGTTTGTCGACAATATGGCGATACAATTCCACCAAAAAAAAGCGAGTGGAGAGGAAAGATCGAGAAAGGAAAACTTTCTGCGCGCTTTCCGAGCCCCCATACGTGATTGACGATTGCATAGAAGAATATCGATGATAATTTCTGAAAACGGATGGCAGGCTCGAACTTTGAACCGCGTGTATGAACACACAGAGCGAACGAGCAAGATCACTCGGAAATTCTCGCCGATATCGGATTGACCTTAACCTTCAAGCAGGATGTTGCTTTTCAACTGGTTACCATAAGTATGTTCACTTTGCACGACGTATAAGCCGAATAAGATTTCCTTCAGTCCCTCCAATTGACTTGAAGGGGGGGGGGTTGAAGGAGAGAGGTTATTATCATTTTTAAGAGTATTATTTGTGTCCCCCATATCAACTTCTCTATCTGCTTGCGGGCCCCCTGGCTTCTTTCTCCCTCAAGATATATCGGTGACACACGAGTCTTGCGACACACTCGACTCGTCTTCATTATTATATGAGGAAAAGGATCTTTTCCTATATATATAAATACAGGGTGTCCTGTTATCAATGGATAATCCTGGAACTGTCCATAGGTCAGATCATGTCCTCCTATATGCTGGAATTTCAGTTTAGTAAAAGTCCCACGGATTTCGAGATTTTGGGCTTTATGCTATTTTTGGAAAAAAAAAATAATCTGCTTTTGGTTTTTCGCGTGCCATTTCTACAAATGATATGAATCGACAATAACTAAGCAAATTTTTAAAGTAATTGCCACCATATCCGTAGCACATTTTTTTACACCGCAGGTTATCAAAGTCAGATGTTCAAATTGGTTTGTATGAAAATTCTGTATAAGATATTTTTTCGTAGAGTTTCTTTAACATATAAGGTTAAAAAGAAATCTTTTCTAGATCCGTAGCACATTTTTTTACACCGCAGGTTATCAAAGTCAGATGTTCAAATTGGTTTGTATGAAAATTCTGCATAAGATATTTTTTCGTAAAGTTTCTTCAACATGTAAGGTTAAAAAGAAATCTTTTCTAGATAAAACAAATGACCAAGAGTATTTTTTTAAAAACCGGGTCAATAAAGGTTATCATTTGTAGAAATGGCATGCAAAAAACCAAAAGCAGATGATTTTTATCTCGAAAATCGTGGGACTTTTATTAAACTGAAATTGCAGCATGTAGTAGGGGATAACTGGACACACACACACACATATAGAGAGAGAAAGAGAGAGAGAGAGAGAGAGCCACACCAGCGAATCTTTCGTATTTTTCAAAAGATTTGCTTCTACGACGACGAATAATCAGGGTGTACGCTCTACATATATGTGCGACTGGGGTGGCAGGGTTTATCGCGCCTCCGCGGATAATAACCGACCATGAGGGGACCAATTAAATATTCCGCTTCGGTGTAAATCAGTATGTACAAGTGTAAAATAATATAATATGATTTCGCGATTTACGTTAGGCGGGCTTTGCGTCCAGAAAGAACGGGACCTATTTCGTAACACGTGACCCTTCAAATTTTATAATCGACGGATCGGCAAAAGCTCCGATTCGACGGTTTCGAACAATGCGATTATATCGATCGTCCCGTGATGAGAGAAAAATCATTTTTTCCACTGGAATATATACTTGCTATTACAAAGTTTGTAATTATTCTTAGCTAATAAGAAATGGAAAAAAACGTCATCCGAATGAGTTGTCAATTTTCTTTAATTATATTATATATTTTTATTATTGTCGTTATTGGTCTTCAGGCCTTCGTGTTGTGGGTTTTCGAATCATAGTTGCATTGTTACACATGTTTATTGTTATTGATCGTGGTGCATGTGACTTATATACGCTGAAGTTTATTCGGGTTGAAAATCTTTTATTCGAGTTTCGTCAATAGTTCGAGACGAATAATGACTAAGATGCAAGCAGTAATTAGAAAAAAATTGCAATAATCAGGAAAAATTGGAATAATCAGAAAAAAATTGAAATAATCAGAAAAAAATTGCAATAATCAGCAAAAAATTGAAATAATCAGGAAATATTGATCGTACGTATTGATATTTCGCGACTAATAATGATTGAGATATGAGTAATAATGAAGAAAAATTGAAACAATAAGGAAGATTTTTAGATCCAGTCAAATACATTATCTCATTGATAGACGTTGCACGAGAGCTTCCAAAGAGGAACAGCTCCGTCCCAAAAGCCAAAAAATAATCGAGCTAGAGAAAAAAAATAGTCTACGACTCGTTTGTATGAATTGATCATAATATCAGTCTAAACGTGATCGTTCACTGTTTTCCGAGACATGCGTTGCACTGTCATCCAGTCTTCTCGATCCTGATTGCTCTCGACGATTGCTTTAAAACGCGAACGAAACAATTTTCACCTGATGTTCTCCGGTAACAATCGAAATATTTATTCGAACG